>JAUCMT010000024.1:4710573-4723842 GCA_032357475.1 Enteromius thamalakanensis | reverse complement strand
GTTGTTTACAGATATATACATGTTGTACATTGCTTAAAACAGTAATATATGTCACTAAAAATGTTACAAAGTGGAAAAGGGTTACCTACCTTGCTAAAACACACATAATATAAGCCTAATGTACATACCAGCGCAGAAATGGTAATGGTCTCTAAATACCATTATGAAACATTAACTTTTAACTTTTAACATTAACATTAACTGCGCCAGGAGGGAGTCTCGCCCGGGGAGCAATTTAGTGTAGAACCGCCACTGTGTGTAGTCATGTCCAAACCCCACCCACTGGGTCTTTATACGGAGTGAATGCCTGAAGAGCTTAGTGCTCTGTTCGAGAATGGACCTATAACCCAAAAACATGTCTAGTTGACAGCTGCGTTGCATTTTAAAGGTCTTATTGACCTGTTTTTCTGTTCCTTACAGTTATAAAATGACAACTCCACATGAACATTGAATTGCAAACCCACATGATTTGCTTAAACAAAATATAATTTCAAATAAAAAATTCTTACAATGAAAGAGGGTTAGTAAATAATGACAGATATATTATTCCTTATACAGCCAAAGTAAAATAAAACTAGTAAAAATGATCATATTTAGATATTTACCATATTTAAATTTAGCACTGTCTGGTAATCTTATAAATTTCCCATCTGTGGCATGTTTAGCTAAAGCATTAAACACAGCTGAGTACACAATTATTTTATAAGCTTTCTAAGATCAACATTCTGCTTATGTATGAGTACACTAAAAAGTGTGTGGACACCCATTGACTATTTCAGCTATGCTGTTACTCATGCTTTTAACGCTTTTCAGTCTTTGTCAGGTAGATCGAAAAGGTCAAAACTTTGCTTGCCTATTGTTAAAGTTTGTTATTCCGGAGATGTCATCTTGTGCAAAAATGAAAATTAAGAGACCAGCAATTTTGACTTTTTCTCTGTTGTTCAGTCGTTGTTCAAGTTTGTGATGAAAAATGGGCACTTCCAATAAAAACAACTGAAAAAAAAATGCTATCCCTATAAAGAATACACATTTGTCAACACACAGCCTTGAAGGTATACTGTAAATATGTACATTTTTGTAAATGTACATTTTGTGGTGCATGTGTCATGTGTACTGTCACAAATGTGTGGCGACTCACACGGAAGAGAAGATATTGTTGAATACTGATGTCACAAAAAGTAGTCTCAATAAAAATTTTATCAATAATATCTTCATTTATGTTTTCCGAAGATGAACGAAGGTCTTACGGGTTTGAAACAACATGAGGGTGAGTAACAATAACCAATGACAGAATTTTCATTTTTGAACAAACAATCTAAAGTTTATATTTAGAGCTTGAGAGCACTGTACAAGTATGTTGTTCTTGTTTGTTTTTAAGGCCTTCTTGGTTGATTTGTTTTCTTGTTCATGCATCTAAGCTAAAGTTTTGTTCTTACATATCTTACTTTATTTCAGATATTCCCATTACTATTGGCATGTACATCAAATAAAGCATACAGCCATGAAATCCCCTTTGACAAATAAGCTTTGAGCTCAGTGATGTTCAAGGTACACTGACCTTGGATGGCAAAGAAAGATCCTAAATCTTACTGAACACTTCTGGGGACAAATTCAGATGCAAGACCGGCCTGCTTGATTTCACTGATGCTCGTGCCTGAATGGGAGCAAATCCACACAGCCATCTTTCTAGAAGACTGGAAGAAACCAAAGGAAGGAGTTGGATATGTAATGTATAATAATAATAATAATAAAACAATAAATAGAAGAGGTAAACAATGTAAATATAAATATATATATATAAAACATACTACTACTGAAATCTTGCATGTCTAATTCTGTAAATTCGTTTATTTAAACAAACCAGCCATGGTGCTAAACATCAAAAATGAATATTTTGCTTAGATCTTAATTAATTTTTTATATTGTCTCTTCCTCTTAGTTTTCTCATCAGTCTGAATATTTTTGCGTGCGTTTTTAAATTGTGCAACAGTTCAAGTCATTATTTAGTCAGTAGCGCCCCCTAGTCAAACATTTGCTGCATTACAATAATGCAAGCAGGGGTCTCCTAGGGTTCAAGCCTTAAGCATTGCCGCCATCATCCGGGCCACATCGGAACTACTTTATTCCTCTCCTCTTTTTTTGTATTGATTGTATAATGCATATTTTCCAGGTAATTAGATTCCGTGATTTATTATATGCGCACAAACTGACAGCACTGCTAGATTTATCGTCCTGTTCTATCAAGAGGCAGTGCATTTTTGATTAAAAACCTGTCAATGAAAACTGACACTGACCTTGGTGTGAAACTTTAGCTTTGTTATAGTGGGAATCCTCCAGTGATCCCTGGACTGGTGTCCCTGCCTCTAACAAAACAGCCTACTGAAAGCCAATGAGGAGAAGCAGCAGGTAAATGATGAGGATGGTATTTTTCACTCACTCGCAGGGTGCCGTTATATTTGCAATCTGTGGTTTCCACAGTATGCCAGCTACTTCTCAGTAAGTTGTGATGGACATGCTGTGAGGCGTAGGAGGTGAATGTGACTCAGTATTGATTCTTTGCGCCTGTGTGGTTGATGTGATGTCTATGTGTGTGTGTGTGTGTGTGTGTGTGTGTGTGTGTATGCATGCATTCAGCTGGTACGGCTGCTCATTCATCTTTTTTATTTTTTTGGTTTAACTAAGTACACAACTAATTTAGACTGAAGTAGAGTCACTATTTCCACACATCACACATACTATGTATTATGTCTGATTACTCGCTTTGGTGAGAAATCAGATGTTTTGTATTGTCCTGCACAGTGAGTCTCAGCGTACAAAAAGCTGAATGGCTGAATCTAAAAGGGGTAAAGTTTAAGCGATTAGAGATGTCACTAGAGATAAACTTGCCATTTTACCATTGGATTAAATCATGATATTATGATTCAAATTCATGAGATCCAAAAAATCTAAATACAAACGGACCATGCATGGATGCTGTTCGCAATAAGATCAATAAGGTGCAAGTAAGGTGAATTACTATTTCATTTTCAAGCACCAAAAATCATATGACTCAATATGACTATTAATGAAGCTTTAAGCCTCAATGATTCTGGTGTCTCATTCGGTGTCCCTCTACTTTAAAATCTGTATAGCTTTGAAATCTTGGGCATTTCTGAATATTTTGTTGCAGCTGGATCACACTGAGCTCCTGTTCTGCACTGTTCGCTTCAGTGACCTCTTGCACAGATCCTTCTAATGTTCCAAGACCTAATTCCCATCCGGCCTGAACTTTATGCACTTGAGGATTTCAAGATCCCAAAAACCTACTTTCCTATACCTATTCTCTTCCTTGTGATATTTCAGCTCAGCTCAAAACGGTCTTTTCTGAAGGCACTTTACAAAGCCTATTCACTAGTTTACACCATGGCTGAGCATCCAGGCATACTGCTTAATGTCCAGAGGGGATGAAAATACAGCAGCCTGCCATCGTGTCTCAAACTCTTTGCTCCACTAAACAATAAATCTTCTTCCCGAAGGCCCAGACGCGCAGTTTAGTTCCTGTCAGGCAAAAGAGATGATTTGACAGCAGTGTAGTTATTTATATTGTAATTTAGCAGACACTTTCGACTGCAAGTTTACCTGCTACAGAGAGTCTTTCCCTGTTATTTCATCCCTATCTCATGAGAAAAGACGACTATTTTAGAATCTGGCTATTTAAATTCAGTCTTTTTGGCAAACTTTATATGATGTAATTTATATGCTTTCATATGATCCCCTTGCATTCCTCTTTGGGTTAGTTTTAGGGGTGGACCTTCATGATTTTTATTTTTCAAGTGTAGGCAAATTCATATGACTTTATATGAGCTACAGCTGACAGCATGTGAAATGTTTTCATGATATCCTGTTTTCTCATACTTTATTCTTGTTGTTCTGTTACAGAAGCTTAATGAGAGACTTGAGTAATTTGCCACAGTGTTACTCTGCATTAAGTAGGCGATTTAAACGGAAAGCTCCAGGATGCTAAAACAGTCCATCATTTACAGTTGTGTTTTAAAGAAGGGAGCATTACTACTTTTAAACAAGTTTGTGTGCAAATGGACTTTTGATTTCAGGTTATAATAGATAACGGATGGAAATACTCTCTAATAATGAGTTATTTTATCTGCAGTTTGAACAGAATTATAGAGCTAGCATCCTTCAAACGCACAGTTGGCTGTTCTTTCCTCGCATCACCGGTCACGCGCCCTGTCCGTCGCTGCACATTAATTATTCCCACGGTCTGCAGATATTTAATGCGGTGAACGCTGTTTCAATGCGTTTTCTTACAGATAATTATCTTTGCGCGATGCACCGCAAATTGAAAGATGGCGCGAAAGAGCTCTTAAGTCAGGTGCACACACCTCCTCCAGCAAAAGCTACGCACTCAGCTCTGTCTGCCTCAGACTGAACCTTTTTAGGTGCACGGAAGGGATAGGCGCATAATCTTAACGCGACAGCGCGTCCAGCTCGTCGATATTAACAAGGAAGACACGCGAAGGACTGCCATCCATGAGCTGTCGTGTCCAGTGACCCGCTGGCGATGGGATCCGACCGGCATACTGATCCGCTCCGCCAGCAGCGTCAGCAGCACCGGAGAGCGCGACAGACGCAAGAACGCCTCGCGCGCCACTTCGGTTTTCGTTAGAATTGCTCTTTTTGTTTTGCGTTTGTAGTATTTTGATGTTGGACTCCTCGTCGCGCATGCGTCGCGGTGTAGTTGAATTTTCTGGAGCGCTTCTTCAGACTAAGTTTGGGCTGCTGTTTCTCGGTCGATGATGAGAGAGATGCTGATCGCTCGGGATCACTGGCGCGCGGGGATCTTGTGTCTCCTTGTGCTCGTGGCTTTGACGGTGGGTCGTAGTCCGCCAGCGCACAGGTAAGACATAGTCTGTCTGCATTCTCTGCGGAGCCATGTTAATCCAGACTTAGATGGTTTGCTGTGCTTAGCTGGTCTCCCAGCTTATTGGCTGGTTTCAGAGAGGTTTGGGCACTTTTCAGACGGTCAGGCTGAGCATGCTCATGGCTAGGCTGAGGAAGTAGCTAGACCAGCTTTGCCAGGCTGGTAGACCAGCTAAGATCAGCCTAGGAGACAGTTCAAACCATCACTGCACTGGCTATTCTTCAAGTCTTGGTTTCTCTGAGGCACAATTTCTTAAATATATTTCCACAGTGTAAACGAACCAAGCAACATGTCATATGTTAAAGTCACTGTGGATAAACTACTCAAAGGCTACGACATCCGTCTCAGGCCTGACTTCGGAGGTAAAGCCTTTATACACTTTTCCATTCTCACTGATGGATGTGACCATTTTGATGGATCATTGACTGTCATCAGGCCATGTTGGAGAGGTTGTGGTTTCTGTTTGCTTTGCAGGTCCTCCAGTTGATGTCGTTATGAGTATCGACATCGCCAGTATCGACATGGTGTCGGAAGTGAACATGGTGAGTTTACAGGCTACTCTGATTGTTTAATAGGTGGTGGGCTATTAAGGACGAGGACATCTCTGTCAACACAACCTATTAAGGCAGCAGTGATGAATAAAGTGGAAGAATAGACTAGAGACTAGAGTCTGCTGTTGTTGTCCACTCAGGAAAGAGCTACAGGCTACGGTTTTCTCTTCAGCTCACATACACACAAGCAAGCTGACTGTGAGATTAGAGAGACATTGTGTTCATTTTGCATTGGGATGTTTTGGCATTGGAACTGAACTGACATAAGCCTTTACTCTGACTCAGCATAGAAGGACAAAATAAGCAATTTTGTGAGGAAAATGCACACAAGACCCCATAGATGCACACCCACAGGTTGGAGTAGGTTGATGCTAAACACAACAGTAATTTTAATGCCAATCTGAAACAGAAGTAAAGGTGATTTTGATGGAGATGATCACGATGTCCAATGGTTCTTAGAATGTGTAATTAGCTTCAATGTACTGGCCTGTGTCCATTAGTGTGCTGCATATAGAGCAGGATTTCACAACCTTTTTGACTTCTTTTGCATTTCTGACATTGTCTAACACAATATTCAAAGGAAGTTTGAATATTTTTCTGTTAATAACTAAGAAAAATAAAAAAAGTTTAAACAAATGCCAAGGGCCATATTTACTAAATAGGGCAAATAAGCTTGAGAGTGCAGCTCTATAAAAAACACAGATGCAGTCGTAAATGACAATGCAATCCTCCAAGAGCGATGGAAATTATTGTAGGATCACAAACAAACAGAGCCTTTGAAAATCAAGTGTGGACACTCTATTATCAACACAGGTGCAATATGCATTTTTTAGAAGTGTTAAATAGTGGTGCAAATATGAGTAAACGGACTACTGCAAATACCGCAGCATTCATTTAACCTTGCGGAGTTCATTTAAACACTCTCCTCCCATAAATGTTTAACTCGTACAAATGCATATGCAATAGGGTTGGAGTTTTGATTGCTAATGTTTCATTGCATGCCTTTAGTTTTTAACCGCTAAAAAGGGTTTGCGCTGACACAATCTGTTAGTAAATCTGGCCCTAGGACTGTTGATAAAAATAATTAACCACAATTAATTTTTCATAAGACTCCAAAAGAGCAAAGATTCTACTGCGGTATGCGCTTCAATTAAAAAATAACATTGAGTGGGAAAAAAATATTTTTTTAATGCACATGCATTGATTTCTTTGTGAATTAATTTTTAATATAACGTAATTAATTAATCCTGTGACCTTTTTGGGATCACAGTCTCCTGTTTGAGAACAACTGAGCTCTCTTTTATGTCCCAGACAATCTTCCTGAACTGGAGATTAATGCAGATCATTTTCATTTCAAAATGATATGAGACTGGTAGGAATAACAGTAAAATGTGTTCTGAAATAAACCTTAGGTGTAGCCACCCTTGAGGCTGATGCACTCTGGGGGTTTTCTAGGATACTTCAGGTCTAAGGTTGAAGTTGTCACTTTTGTTATGACAAGGTGTCACTTTGGCCACACTGGAAAAAGCTTTTTCTGTGAATTATGGATAGTGGGTCTGAACAAAAGCCATTTCTGTGGTGGTTTGTCATACATTAATTATTTTCACAAGCGGGAGGCCTTTCAGGGAGGACACATGATGGCGGGAGTTAGTGAGAGCGCAGCAGAGAGATCCTTAGCGTTTGCAGCAGCTGCTTCAGGAATCGCTGTTTCTAGAAAATCTGGAAATATACATTTCAATAAAATCTCAATTGATCAGATCAAATGTACAGTATATATAGGAATAACACCTGGAGCTGTTTATGACGGTTAGAAGAAACCGTCCCAAACGTTATTGTGAAGTTGGAAATGAGTGATGAGTTATGAATTATTTTGTAGCATTGATTACATTCACTGGTGAAAGAGGGGAAGGAATCAAAGGCCTGGTGCCTCTTAGTGTTCATATGCTCTGTTCTGAAGTTGTTTTTCTCATCAGTTTCTTATGATTGCTTTTTATACCGGTCAGTGGTGATATCACAAGAATTTGTTTAGATTTTAGTGTTTGAATGTGATATTAACAAAAGTTATGTTTGGTGAGGTAGTTGCTTTGATTTCTGTGGAGTACCTTTAGATATTAGCATTAAAAAGCTGTAGCTTTCAACAATTTGTTGCGATTTTTAGGAAGGTGGGCTAACAAAATAAGATTCAGCTTCTTGGTAAATGGTTATATTATTTAATATTGCTGGAGCAACATACTGTACACCTACAAAATAAATGTAAAGGTTAGAAATTTAGGTGGAAATAGAGATTTTAGGGTTTAGGTACCATATTTTTAATATACCATGTCTTTTTATTGGTTTGATTATTGGTTGAAATTATATTTGCAGAAATTGGATAATTAATTAGGCCTACCTAATTTTTAAATTTAGACTGCCTTTCATGTTAAACTAAAAACACTTAATAGTTTAGGAAAACTATTTATTTCAGAATATTATAATTGGATGCATGAATTCATGTACCATTTAAAACTCTTAATTGGAAGCAATAGAAATTTAATAACCGCGATTTATTGCTTATCATCCATTAAAACAAAATAACTACCAGCTCATTGCTATTGGCCAGAATTTTAATATCAGTTCATCCCAAGTGCTTTTAGAAAATCAGATATTGAACACTATTTGCCTCGCTGCAAACTCTCTCATCCCATTTTCTCCTGTTTGTTTGCTTGAAATGAAGACACACATACACTTCGACATGATTTTCATAACACCTCATGATTGAAGTGTCAGATATCGACAGATGTGCTTTCTTTTCCTTTGCTTTTTATAGCACAGAAAATCACAGGTTCAGAGAGCACAGCAATCCTTATCACAAGAACAGAAAGGTGATTTGGCGGAGAAGTGAGAGAAAGCAGAATTTAAATAGCCAATTTAGAAACTGCGTTAAACTAAAAGATAATCTACTGCAGCTCCCATAAGAATATTGCAGAAGGTCAGCTGTTCTCAGTGCTGTCACAGCTTCATAGCCAGCTCTTGTACGCTCCTGCATTGATTGTTAATGTACACTGCTGGTTACCTCAGTTGCCCTCGCTCACCACGTCGTGACTGCAGTGTGAGGAAACATGTTAAGTTTGCAGTAAAAGATGCTCGATGTGAGAAGTGGACTCTTGGCTGCAGTGTGATGCTGGTGGTTTTTTTATTAACAGCTGGTGTGGACTTAGACTTCACTTTTCATTTCTCTGTTTACATTTAAGGACTTACTGTAAATTATTGATCAGTGCATTATATAAAAAAAAACTATTATTTATAACAGCAAATATAATAGTTTTATCTTTCATTTTCTGTCATCAGCTAACAAAAATATCTTCTAAGAACATTTTGCTAACATTCCCATTAAGTTATGAAAATTTTATTTCTGAATGGTTAAAAACATCATTTAAATTCCAGAATATTTTTTCCCATGTCATCCAAGATTTTCATGTCTTTCTGTCTTCAGATGCAAAGAAATTAAAGGATTTTTCTCCATGTAGTGGACTTCTATGGTGGCTAATGGGTTGAAGCTACAAAACACAGTTTCAGTGCGGCTTGAAAGGTCTCTACAGAATCCCCGCTGAGAAATAAAGGTCTTATCTAGCAAAACAATTGGCCATTTTCTAAAAAGAATAAAAATGTATATACTTTTTAACCACAAATGCTGGTGTTGCAATAGCTATGCCAGGCGCATACACAACTTCGTAATCGAGCTGAATAGGTCACACACAGTTAGTTCTTCATCTTTGAAAAAATAGAATAGGGTGGAAAAACTCCATCTCATGTTCATCAGTGTTTTGCTTTTTTCATTTTTTTTTTAAGGATGTTTGACTTCCTTTGCATGTTGGCTTTGTAAACACTGGGCTTGTAAAGACAATTTCAAGATTGTTTCATTAGACAAGACGGTTATTCCTCAGCTAAGATCATGCAGAGCTCTTTGAAGCTGCGACTGAAGACTGAAAGACTTGAACATCTGATACAGATGATACAAGGGATAAAGGATAAAAATTTTATTCAGGAACAAGTCAACTTATCCTTTGGGGGAATGTGAATTTTGTTGACATTATGAGACGTGTAATGTTTTATTAAGATGTTCCTTGAACATTGTATGAATAACGTTTTGTTCCAGATTATCATGACATTATTAAAGACCAGATAACTCAGCTCTTGCCAGAACGTTAGCCAATGCTAACTGGATGGGTAATGTTAAAGAAATAGTTCACTCAAAAATGAAAATTATACCAAATTTTACTCACACCCAAGCCATCTTAGGTGTATATGACTTTCTTCTTTCAGACGAACAGTCTTGAGATTTTTTAAAATTTATCCTGGCTCTTCCAAGCTTGGTGGATGGTGGCCATGATTTTGAAGCAATATGCACTTCTGGAAGAGAGTCAAGTTCTGGCTTGTTCCCTGCCCTCTGCCTCAACATGTGATGCAACGTCTTACATCATACATAGAGTCAGAGGTCTGCTAAGAAGCCTGAACTCTGTGCTCTCAGGCATGCATATGCGGTTGTTACTGAAAGTTATTTAGGTTATAATTTTAAAACTATAATATTTTTGTTAAAAAACTCATCGATCTGCTTCAGAGGACATCTGATAACCAAAATCATGGCCACCATCCACCAGCATGGCTTGGAAGAGCCAAGATAAATAAAAAAAAAAGTCATGTACATTTAGGATGGCTTGGAGGTAAGTAAAATATGCCATAGATTTCATTTTTGGGTAAATTTCAACTATTCCTTTGACCAATATCCAGATGATTTGTTAAGTTATGATTTGTTAAATTTACTTGCTTTTGGTCTAGCTTCTTTCTAGTTAGGGTTGTGTGTGTCTATGCAATCAGCAAAGTTTATTTGCAAAATTTAAAAAAAAAAATCTTCTTTTTTTTATTATTGTTATCATGTTTTAATTGTTTTTTTTGTGTGTTCGTTAGCTAGTATTTTTTACCTAATCAAAATAACCCAACTGCAATTTGATTGAGATTAATTGGAATGCACAATGAAGACACTTAATTTTCGAAAACTGTTAAAAATCTAATTTTGCAAATGAACCCCTTTTTTATATCAATATCAAAAGTTTGAAGTCAATAAAAAAGATTATTGGAGTATTTTATAATAAAACCCCATTCCAGTTTTAGGCTCTACTTAAAACTTTCAAGTTTAATTCAGTGTGCTATTTGCCATTACTTAGTCATTATTTATGAAATTTAAAAGCAATTACTTAGTGAAAATTGTTTCTAAACCACTTGTTTTAACTATGCTGTTTAATGAGTCAAAAGGCAGTTGTCTGAATAAACATCAGATTTCACATTGACAGCAACCTGCACTTAACCATAGCAGATTTCCCAGCTGTCCTTGTCCTCAGTTTCTTTTTTTTATTCTTTTATTCACTACTTTTAATCCTGTTGTGTTCCTCTCAAGTATGCATCTCTCTCAGCCTCTATTCTTCTGCTCCTCTGATGTCTTCAGTGTGATGGGCACAGTAAAATGAGCTCATTTTAGGCCGCTCTGTCAGATAGGACTGTGATACAGTAAGTATGGCCTCCGTTGTATGTACATGTGTGTTTCCTTCAGCATTTGCATTTGTGTTTTTGTTTGTGTGTGTAACTGTCAGGGTGCTCTGTGAAGAAGTTGAGGTGCTGGAGTGATGATTTTAAGCGGTTGTCAGGGGCAACAGCTGCTTCTAATAATAGCAGCTGAAGGAGGCATTTGTCCTAAGCGAACCTGAGGCACACCCATCCTCTCTCTCTTTCTGTCTTCTGTTTTTTGCCGCACTCACATAAATACACTCTAATGTTGTCATCTTCATGGGGCTGCACCGTTTCTGTCAGAAGAGCAGTTATGATAAATAAAGGGTGATATTAAGCTGCTAACAAAGAACATATTTGTAAGATCACAACCTGTTATTATTCATGTTTTAGAAACTATTTATGTAGAAACATAGAATAATAATAACAGGAATAAAAATTATACATAACGCTACAGTTTGAGGTTAGTAAGATTTGTTTATTTACATTTTTTTAGAAATTATATATTGAGCAAGAACGCATTAAATCTATTGAAAGGGACAGACTTTAAAATACAACAGATTTCTATTTTAAATAATTTATTTTCTTTTTTCTTTTAATAATAATTTATGTTCTTTTATTATTTCTATATATCTAAGAAGACTGAAAAAATGACAACGTTGACAAAAAATATTAAACAACAACCGTTTTCAACACTGATAATAAGCAGCAAATCAGCATATCAAAGGAAATAATCACATTTACATCATTATTAAATATAGATATTAAAATAGAAACATTTTAAATTGTAATAATATTTAATGATATTACTGTTTGTAATGTATTTGTAGTCAAATAAAAGCAGTCTTGATGAACATAAGGGACTTCTTTCGAAAACATTAAAACGTCTTACCAACCCCAGTCTTCTGAATGGTAGTGCATGTCAAAAGTATTATTCATTGAAGTGAAAAGAAGAAAGTAAGATAGATACTTTTATTCCTAACATCAAAAGTGAGCTAAACCGCGTGTCATCTGTCCCTCCTGAAGGATCCAAAGGTTTTTGTCACTTGTTATATTTAACAAGATCACAGTCATCTTAGTAGCATTTCCAAATTTCACTTTAAGGTTCATGGATTCATGCAGTACATCGTCTCAGTATAAAAAATGTTTTTCAGGACGTCCCCCCCCCAGCCCCCAAAAGGCATGTTATGAAGTGATTGCATAGGCAGTTTTAAATCTGCAAACTGTGCTGGTTGATGTGCGTGTGCTCTGTGAGAAGAATCTTAACAGAGACTTTGCAGTGCAGATGAGTGTGGAGGAGCAGTAGTGCTGGGACAGGACCTACCTGAAACCCTTTAGGGCAACTGAAACATCTGAAGTGCTTTTGGTACATTACACATATGGAGAATACTAATTCATCCAAATTATTTTTTATTTTTAACCATCACTGCTGTTCCTTTTATGTTCAATGAAAAATGTTGCCAATTATTCCCAGGGTTAATATTGATAGGATCAAATTTTACTGCATTGCAGCAAACAACACCTTGTGCTAAACAGTTAAAACCTACCTTAAAACACAAGCACATGTATCTAGATCTACTGCACTAAGGTAAATTAATTTAGATTAATTTTTATTTTTAGCCACAGCAGGACAGATATACTTTTTAATTTGATGTTTAGAGTTTGTATCTTATACAGCATTGAGCACTGATTTCATGCTTTTCAGTTAAACCTAGAACAGCAGGAGATGATCACAGCAATAATTTTAATTATTTTTGGGTCAAATGATTGTCCCACTGTATGATTATTAGATGTGATACATCCACAACAGTGAATGTTGCTTGTCATAAACTCCGTCTCTGCATGGGCTGGGCGTTTAATTTCATTCATTTGGGATTTTTTTTAAATCTGCATACGTTAATTGTCAACATTTCTATTTTCAACATTTCTTCTTAAAATGTTATAAGGTTCGATTGAATATTAGAATGTGAAGCAAAAAAGAATAACAGCAATTAATTGAAAAGTAATCAAAAAATTCAGAACTTATAATCGATTTTTTTCCAGGTCAATTATTTTAGTTACTTTCCCTTTAAAAACACTTCCGTCTGTGGAATCACGCGACCCCGCTCTGTTAAGCCGAGTTCAGACTGCACGATTTTAGCCCCGATTTTGACTCGCCGGCAGGTTTTGAGAAATCAAAACAAACGCCCGAAATCACAGGCAAATCGGTGCTCGTGCACGCGAGTGACAATCACACAGTGTGAACTATCAATGACGCGATCT
>JAUCMT010000024.1:4677706-4710473 GCA_032357475.1 Enteromius thamalakanensis | reverse complement strand
TGCAGACCCAGCTCCCAACCCAACTTTGTGAATAGATTAACGGCGATATTTTTTTTATCGCGCGATAAGAGTCTCGCCTTAACGCAGTGCGTTAACGCCGATAACGGCCCACCACTACTGATTATACATATCTCCTCAGTGTCTGTTTCATGTGAGGATTAGTACACCTCATTCCAAGATGTGCAATCCTTATAGGCTGTTTCACAGTTCTCAGCTGACTCTCTCACGCTCTCATCTCCCGACGAAATTATGTATATAGCCCTCCATTGCATATTTTGAAACCACTGTTGCCTCGACCTGGAGGATATTAAGCGTATGTTACTCCAAAAGGATTCACTGACAACGACAGGTACACCTCTCCCCACCATGTTTTCTATTACTGTCTATGGTTGACAGTCCGTAGTTGTTGGTAGCCTGAGGGGCTAGCAACAGTAACTAAGGGGGGTATGGCTTTTGCGAAAGGTCAATTGTTTGAAATGAAATATCAAAAGTATTCATATTGTTTTACTGATAAACACTATTAAAATACAGTACATTATGTATAAACAATAAAATTGCGTGTTAAAGTTTAAGAAATGCCAGCAGACCGCGCAGCGGCCTGACGATTGTTGGTAAACTTTCCCTTACAAGCATATGGCGGGTGGATCGTGCCTTTTTAAGGCAAAGCAGGCTAAGGATAAGGTACTATTGTATCTGTATCAGTGGATGGTGTGTATGCAAATTCCTGTATTTTGGAATTACTTAGTGCAAAAAATAAAAATACATAAACAACATAAAATATTGAGGAATTCTGCATATCATGTCTGATTCATTCCAGTAACATTGCAGTTATAAACAATATTTATGGCAATTATGAATAGAAATGTGTCCTTGTTTTACACAAGAAAGCACTAACACTAAACACTTTAAATGCATTTTAAGGCGACGACGTATGTATCAGGCGTCATGAGTTGCGACGTACATAGTTCAGACGTACATATCACACGTCGATTTTCACGTACGCCACCGTCACGTCGCTGCCTAAGATTGGTTCTACAGTAGGTGTGTTCGACTTCATGCGGCGCAGAAAGAAATCGGCTGCCGCCTTACAAAACAATGCATTCTGGTAAGATCATTTGTCCGACTTTGATCGGCGCTGCAGCCGCCTTTCTAACACATGTGCCTTCAAAGAACCGCGAGAGCAAAACAGGCGCTGCAGTTGCTCAAAATCGGCTGCGAAAGGCTAGATGACGACACACTATATTCTCATTGGTTAGATTGTGTGATTTACAAGCACGATGTGTAAAAAAGTTCATGTATGTAATCAGTCTTTATATGGAATATCTGATATTCAAAGAAAACATTAATGATGAAAATTAAGATTAGGCGATATGGTAAATATATATTCGTATTGTATAAGAGTTAATGGCGTTGATTCAGCACTACGGAAACCTATATGTTTTTTTTGTTTTTTTTTGTTTTTTTTTAATGGAACAATTATTAAACAATGTCAAAATAACATCAGGTTACAATCTTCAAAACAAATACAACAGAAAAGAGAAAAAAACGAGGGGCATTTTTCAAAAACTGCACTGCCAGACATGTACAAGACATAACCTGAAATGGTTAAGATGCTTGTGTTTCTTAGTAAGAACTTAGTGATCTAAGTGAATCAAGTAATGCACCCTTCATTCAAAAATCTCTCACTTGTAATATGTGAGCATATTTACTGTACAAAATTTGTCAGTGAATTATGAGAGCAAAAAAATAAATTAAACAATCGTTCATTAATCGCAATCGAGTTAAAATGTTCAATTAATCGATATTTAGATTTTAGGCCAAATCGCCCAGACCTGCAGATATATATAACTTGCAGAATAGAATAAAATAGTTTTTTTTGCAATTCTTTGCATGTCACATGAATGTGAACCATTATCAGAGAGCAGTGAACATGCAAATTGTTGTTAAATTAAAGGCAGGGTATACGATTTCTGAAAGCCAATGTTCATATTTGAAATTACCAAAACAAACACGTCCCTACCCCAAAAAGGGTCTTGCCTCTTTGATAGCTCCGCCCCACACATACGTAGCTTATGCAACCCAGTCAACGAGTTCTGTGAAACAAAGCAGTACCAATGTTACACTGTCTACATCAGACGTGAGACAAATCTCTGACAGAAAACTTCAGTGTCCGATTGCAGGCCTTCCACTCCTTGGGTTCTCTTCAGCGCTGGAAAGCTAATACAATATTTACACGGGTCATACTTCTTGCCTTATCGTTCTGCAGACATTTTACTCTTTTGCTTTTTATCTTTCTTTCGCTCTGCTCGGCTGTTTACTGAACACTGTCTCCTCCTTGTCACAAATAGACACACCCATTACCACTAATTGGCTACAAGTTTGTTTTGCTAAAGGGCATTAATCTTTTTCTAATGCATTTTTTAAAAATCGTATACCCTGCCTTTAATAAAATCTCAATATTTTAGAACAAGTTGAGTAATCATGATTTAATGCAGTCAGAACTTTTTTTTGTTCTGTATCATTGTTGGTTTTTAAAGATGCAGATTGATTCTGGACTGCATTAGCTCCTATCAGTCTAAAACGTGTCTTAAAACCGACACAGGCAGATGCTGTGATTGTTTTATAGGGGTTTGTAAGTGTCTGTGAGAGACAGGGAGAATCCACTCTGTCTGTTTAACCTTCACTCTCATTTATCATGTTGGTTTAATGGGATCTCAACTTAATTTGTTTCACCACTTATTCAGCTGAGAAACGTGGCGACTGGGAGATGGAGTTTAAGTAGGAGCCTCTGTGCAAATGTGGCTGCGTTTTTCAGCCTAACCTTTGACTTTACAGTTAGTCCCAATGCATTTGGGATCTTGAGAGACTCTTTCCTTTTCACAGCAAACCTAAATGAAGTGCACAGTCATGTAAGTGGCAATTACTGAGAGCAGAGCAGTGTTTGAAATATGGATGCACTGTTGGAACGGGATCTCATTTAGTTTCATTTAAGTTGGTGATTTCACAGACTTGATTAACTTGACCTCAAAGCAATGATGAATGCAGCTTTATGTTATTGTGAAGCATGAAGCACCAGGGCCACGCAGTTGTTATAATTGCGTTGTTTTGTCTGCAAAGGAGACCTTGTCATCTTGGATGATGCTTTGTGTTTTTACACATCTGGAGGCAGTGGCTGTGTGACCTTCAGCTGAGAAAAACCGGGTTAGCGAGGACTTGGCTGAGGGGAAGAGACGCTTAGCCTCGAGGTGGTTCACATCCACTTAGATATGTCAGAAAAGGATGCAGATGTCCTCCCTGAGATAACAAATGCAGATGAAATGCGGATGCACAGATTTACTCTGTTTACATATGCTGATATGCCAATAAGCATGCACTCTTAAAACCACTGCAAACCCACACAATTTTCATTTAGCATTTTTATTTGTATTGTATATACGTTTGCACATTTTAAACTCTAAAGTAACACTTGAACAAAACAAACAACACAAGAAATATTCTTAGAAAAATGTATGATTTTGCATTTTAAATAATATACTGTATATGCTGTATTTTAAAGCTGTAAACTCATTTCATGGTTTGCTTTATGTAACACCAACATGCTGTTTCTTATATGTGATAGAAATCATTTTTTTCTATTGAATTCTTTTGATATTGAATTCATTTTATTTTTAATTCAGATGTAGATTGTTTAAATATGGTTTTTTTTTTTACTTTTTGACTTTATTTTGAACTGTAAATGTAACATTTTATCATTTGAAACCAAATATGTTTTATTTGAAATACGTGCTTATGCTATCTTTCTTTGCAGTGAATGCCACTTGTTGTCATATTCTGTATCTAACGCAGTCAGTCACAATCTGGCATTAATGTGAAGTCTGATGAACTGAACAGTTCTTTGTGTGTTTTTCAGGACTATACCATCACCATGTATTTCCAGCAGTCTTGGCGTGATAAGCGCCTGTCCTACACAGGGATTCCTCTCAACCTTACTTTGGATAACCGAGTGGCTGATCAACTCTGGGTGCCTGATACTTACTTTATAAATGACAAGAAATCTTTTGTCCATGGGGTCACAGTGAAGAATCGCATGATTCGCCTGCATCCCGATGGGACTGTGCTCTACGGCCTCAGGTCAGTAAGTTTGTGCTTGTGCATCTGTTTTTGAGTCACTTCTTCTTTGTCTCATGCATTAGATTAATGTTCAGTTCTTTTGTGTGTGTGTGTGCATCTTTACATTTATCTCTGTCTGCATGTGTATGCTGTATTTTTAGCTGACCCTATTCCCTTGGCTGTCCTGATGGTGCTTTTTTTCGAATTTAAAGCCCAGTGAGAGATGTGTATCCTGTCTCAGTCAGGGAATATAGGTTCTGTTTACCAAAGAAAGATGAGTCTGTCTTTGTCCTGTTTGAACCAGGCTATTTTGTTAACATCCTATTAATCTTAATGGCAGTTGCTTGGCTGGTGTAGAAGCTTTCTAGAAGAACACAATTTAAAATTTTTCATTTGCAGTTTGGATGAGTCTATAATAGTTGCCAAATTCAAAGCCGAGTTGACAGAATTCATAGAAAATCGCATAGTGTGGCTGATTTTAGAACACATATTGTTTTCATTTGTCTCCTAGCAGCAGAGCACACATTTCTGCATGAGTTTGTTGTGATCAGAACTAAAGTCTGGAAGTTAGTGACCCTCCGTTGTTTAGAGTATGATGGCTAGTTTTTCTTCTGTGACTATTACAAAGTCGGTAGATGTATAATGGTGTATGATTTCATTTCTGTTTCGATATTCGAGTGCATTTCAGCCTTAAGATGTCAGCAATTATCTGAGCAAACTCTGAATCTGGATCCTGGATTGGATCAAGGGAGCAAATAATTTCTCATTAATAGTTATAATATATAATATATATTGCGATTTTTTTTTGAACTAATATTGCGATTGTGATTTTGGCAACTGTTTTTGCTTTTTCAAACAAGCTTCATACATACATTCTTAATGTATTCAGTGCATAAGAAGTGCATAGCAAAACATTTCACAATGAATGAAATATCATTTACTGACAATGTGCGCATGCATATCATATCTGTGCACATATGATAGGTAATTGCGTCGGTAATTTCTTTGTGCTGTTTCTGAATAAAAATCGAAATAAAATTATTGATAAAATTGCAGCCTTATGCGATTTAGAAATTGCATGTGCTTCAATTACGATTTTTTTTTTTTTTTGCGATTAATTGCACAGCCTTAATGTAAAGTATGGGTAAATACTATTGATCTAAAGTGTTCATGTTTTTGAAAGAATTTAGTAAATAGCAATATTACAGTAATATTGTTAAATACTATTATTTGACAAAGCTATATTTTTAGCAGTCATTACTCCAGTCTTCAGTGTCACATGATCATAATATTCTGATCTCAGGCTAAAGAAATATTGTTATCAATATTGAAAACAATTGTGCTGTTTAATTTTTTTGTGGAAACCATGATAACTAATAAAATAATATTTTTTGTAACTTTATATAATTGTCTTTGTTTAGATTTTTCAGTTTAATTGCTAAAAAGACACAAAAAAAATGATTTGGATAAAAATAAATACACTTTAATATCTTATGCATTTTTGCTTCTCAAGCTTCAAAAGAAAGAAATCAAAAAGTGTATCAGTTCTGGTATGTTAAAAAAACTTTTTAGAAGAGAAATAAATTTCAGTAGTCACTGTTAAAAATGGCAAAACATAAAATACTTTATAATTTAATATTGATTTAGTAATTAATTCATGTCTTTCTGCAGAGTGAAAGCTGCTTTCGCACATAGTGCATAGTTAGATATGCAGTTTTTTTTTTCTGGCCGATATTCCCTCTCTCTTTCCATCTTGCTCAATACTGTATAATTTATGTCTAATGTACTATGCCTCAGGGGTATGGACATGTGCTGCTCTATAGCGGTGTGCACCTATGAGTGCGCCTATAAATATATGTGATAACTGATTAGATAACCATCTCTCTGCATCTCAGAAAAACAATACAGTATAGTAAGGTAAAAAATAAAGTGTTTTGTATGGTTGGAAAAGAAACATCACTTTGTTTGTAAGGAAAAAGTGCTTTATACCAAAACTCATCCAGGACTGCAGTTCCATCAAGTTGTCTCAAAGTGCAGCACTCATGCATTGAAAGGCCACCGTGTGTATGTTTCCGTGTTAATTAAAGCTCAGCGTGATTAAGATCCAGCCAGAGGCATTTCAAAGAGGGGCTGCAGACATGACTGAGACAGCGTTAAGGCAATTACACAGGAGAGGAATAAAGAGGGATGAAACACGAGAACGGTATAAGGAGTGCAGTGTTTCTGCAGTGATGCAGCTTGTGAGAGAACGTTTCAATGACACGTGAAAAAACGATAAGCAAATATTAGTGCGTATTATCAGCCAATTACTTGCATCTATTTCTCTTAACGTGGCTTGATTGGAAGATGATTGCATTTGTTATATGAAGAAATACACGTGCTTGTCAAATCAATATTTGTTCAGCATGAATTAAAGTTCTGCAAAAGCTTTACCGGGCAGCCAATGCTTTGAATATAAATCTTATTACAGGTGGAAGCAGGTGGCTGTAACACCATCTGCTCTGAAATGTACTGCTTAAATATTTCACTTGCCTCCTTTGACATCTGGACGGATTTCACATTTTCTACAATAACGGATCAGTCGGACTCACACTTACTGTTACTGTAGATCCAGTAAGCAACTGCATGATTATAATAGTATTGTGTCGTGTTGTTTTTCACCTCATATCTGTAGGATAACTACCACAGCTGCTTGTATGATGGATTTGCGCAGATACCCGCTGGATGAGCAGAACTGCACGCTGGAGATTGAAAGTTGTAAGTGCAAGTTTGTGGTTTAACCTTTAACAACCATGAATAACTAAGATAACTGGATTAGTAACAATAAGTATAGGTTGTAGTTAGTATGATATGGATGCAGAGCTAACATGCTGTGCAATCTATATCCCTCATATAAGTGCATTTCATTTTTAAATCTTTTAGTTTGTCATAAGAAAAAATGCTTTGTTTTTGAAGAGCGTGCATGGGCAGATATGTACTACTAACCTGAGGGAACCCTCAGTATGACATAAGAGGAACCTGTGAGTGAATCAAACATTGGAACAACAGAGAACAAACATAGTAGCAATTTAGTCTTCTAATGTCTCTTTATTTACAGTAATAATCTGACACTAATTATATATTGCTTGCAGAAGTTATTAATCCAGTACTTGTGTGACTCCAACAAGTTTTTTGTTTTTATAAATATAATTTTTACCATATGTAAAAGTAAAAAAGTGACAAAAGTGTCTTAAAACAGACCAAAGAGAATACATACATGTGCCAAATTGAGCAAATATAAAGGATTTCTTGAAATATTTCTTACTTGACACAGTAGAAAGGAATCTTTTTTTGGAAATGTTTAGAAACGGAAAGAATTAAGAAGAATTAAGGATAATCAATAAGTGATGAATAATTTACTGCTGTTGTGTGACTATATAATGTAATACATAAAAAAGTAAATATTTTTAAAATTCTCTATATACAAGTATTTAAATTTTGTAATCTGATTTTGTAATGTAATTAGTTGCAACCCGGCAGGTCCATTGTATTGGAAATGCACCCCAGGCAGACTTGGGGGCCATTCACACAGGACATGTTGTTGTATTCTGTCTGCTTTATTTTAAGTACATGCAGCTTTTGCATCACATTTTTGTCAGCATCTTATGCAGTTTTAAGTCACGTCTTAAGCATTGAGTGTTTCCTGCACTCTGTTATTTGTGTTCCAACTTCCTGTTCTGAACAATATAATCATGTCCTATGTGAATAGCATCACATCTGAAGAGGTACATATAGTAAATATAGTAATTCAGGCTTTTATTACTTCTTACACAGAAAATAGCTTTTGCAGTTTTTTACATTACTCTTTATTAACTGCACTAAAAATACTGTATATATAGAATGAATGCAGAGAAACACCACTAATACATCCTAGATCCATGATAGTCCAGTTTTACCTTAAAGTATTACATAAAGATGCTGAAATTTCTCTTTTGCATGCAACTGCAAGCAACAGTTGCATGACAATGCAGCAAAAATACTGGTGCAATCAGTTGTGTAATCATAATGCATTTATGCATCATCTCATTTATCATGAAAACACTTGCAGAGACTCTGGCTGTGCTGACTAATCTCTCTGTTTCATCTTTCTTAGTCTCTGCGACTGTCTTACTCTGTCACTCTTTCTTTTTGCTCTCTTTCATCTCCTCTACTTCGTCTCTTTTGCACTTTGTCTCTCGGTGTGACAGACAGTGTTTGTAATTGGGTGTCTGCTCTGTTGGGCAGACAGCTGTAGCCCTCTGAGGCTGCTGTCATGTCAGAGCTCTGAGATGCATATCACAGCATGGAGGAGAAACCACAACATCACAGCAGACATAAACCATGTCACTTTCACACGGTAGACATAAACCATGCCACCTTCGTCCATGGGACAAGACAAGATGCGACTCACTGTAATTTAGGTAGGAGTAGAGTGTTCTCACTCCAAAATGAAACTTCTGTCATTTATTCCCCCACATGTTGTTTCAAAGAAGGGCCATTAAAATATTTATGAAGAATGATATTACCAGCGGCTTCACTTGTATAGACAAAACGACACAAAATATCTTCTAGTGATTATAATTGATGACTTTCCCTTAAAAGAAGTCGGGTAGGTAAACAATCGCATTTAATTTTAAGGGGCTGGTTATTTCAAAGCTGTAGTTATTGATAAACGTTTTCCTTATAAATTAAAGAAAAAATGTATTATATATATTTACATAATATTGATGTCAAAAGTAATCACATCTAAAATATACTGTGTATAATTATTATTTACATAAATTATAAAAAAAATAATATATATGTAAATATTTTCAAAATGTATGTTTTTATAAAAATAATTAATTTTTATAGTACGTACATCCATATATAATGTAAATAAAAAAATATTATATAATATAATATAATATAATATATATACTGTATATATGCAGTATAGACAATTTAGAATTTATGCAACTATAAAACACTCTTATTTTGGTGCAGTCATGGGACACCCACTTACGACATTTAATTAAACATCACAAATTTGACTTGCGAACTCAGATTCAAACATTAAAGAGGAGAGGACTTCAAATTATGGAAAAATTCAGAGAGCATCGCAGAGCGGGAAGAGTAGACCTTCATGAGGATTATCGCTGTGCTTCAGTCAATCAGGACTCTAGGCTGATGTTTCTTTTGATTGAACTTAATGAAGAACAGGGAGAATTGACTATCACAAGACTTCATCCTCTAATTAAGCTTTAATGTTCTGCAGTACTGTGCTCTCCTGGAGATAAGCGCAGAGAGTCTGCAGGGACAATCTTGTCAGTTAGACCTGGACCAGACCTCTCACAGAAGTGTTCTCACTGCAATCACATGCTGATTTACACCACTGACAACACAGACTGTGGGAATGTGAGAGAGGCAGCTTTTCCCATGCTGTTCTGTGACAATATATGTATTTCCGAGTGTTTCTGTCTCTCTTTTGTCTCTCAGATGGCTACACCACAGATGACATTGAGTTCTACTGGCAGGGAGGAAGTTCAGTGACGGGGGTGGACAACATTGAGCTGCCGCAATTTTCTATTATTGATTATAAAACACTGTCCACAAAAGCGGTGTTTGCCACAGGTACAGTGCGCTCCCTGCACGTTCATGAGATGAATAGACTTTCTTTCGAGATGACTCAGCCCTCCTCTGTCCTTCAGAACCAAGAATACCTTTGTTTCAGATCAGAAAGTCTTTCAAATGAAGTTGTTTTTTTATTTGTAAGCACAGGAAAATTACTTTTTTGTAGTTGTCATGACATGATGCAGTTTGCTGATACATAAAGTGTGGTCTAATATACAGCTTGATCTTGTCAAAACCCGCCGAGTTTGACGGGAATCTAAGAAAGTAAAAAAAAAAAAAACTACCACAACGCATATACCATCAGTAGAAATGAATTATTATATTCAGCAAGGATACATTAAAATGGATCAAAAGTGAAAGAAAATACTTGTTTTCTGTTTTAAATGAATTATGCATAATTACTTTAAATTCTATATTGATAAAAAGCATCAATATAGAATTTAAAATAATTATGCATCAAATCAGCTTCTGAAAGATCATGTGACTTTTAAAGACTGGAGTATCAGCTGCTGAAAATTTAGCTTTGGCATTTCATTTATTTCAAAAAAATATATTCAAATAGTAAACAGTTGCTTTAAGTAGAAATGATATTTCACAATATGACTGCATTTATGATCAGTTAAATGCCTTGTTGAGTATAAGAGAGTGACTCTTTGAATGCTAGTGCACTGTAAAGTTTCCCATCTGTATTTTTGTGGACTGCACTGACAGTACTTTCATTTCTCACTTTCAGGGTCATATCCTCGTCTGTCTCTCAGTTTTAAACTGAAGCGAAACATCGGCTATTTCATCCTGCAGACCTACATGCCCTCAACATTGATCACCATCCTGTCCTGGGTCTCTTTCTGGATCAACTACGATGCTTCCGCTGCAAGAGTTGCGCTAGGTGTGTGTTTTTGTGTGAGGTCACTTTCGTGGCAATTTCTCTTCATCTCGCTTTCTCCAATACTGTCAACCAGTTTCTAAATAAGCCTTTTCAAACATTGCTATACTGACTCTCTTTAGGAATCACCACGGTTCTGACTATGACCACAATCAACACTCATCTTAGGGAGACTTTACCTAAGATCCCTTATGTTAAGGCCATAGACATCTATCTGATGGGCTGCTTTGTATTTGTGTTCCTGGCCTTGCTCGAGTATGCCTTCGTCAACTACATATTCTTCGGCCGTGGTCCACACTTGCAGAAGAAAGTGGCAGAAAAGGCTGCAAAAAGTAACAATGAGAAGAGTCGCTTGGAGAGTAACAAAGTTCAGGTGGGTCTAGGGATGCACCGTTTGATACAGTATTTACTCTGCTGGATCGGTTATCAGTCCAAATCCATATCCGATATTTTGCATATACTATTCTGTTAGTGTTAAAGTGTTAGTTCACCCAAAAATGTTAATTTTGACTCGTTCCAAATCCATAAGATCAAACAAATTAAGATATTTTGGATGATATAAGAGAGCTATCTGTCCCTGAATAGACAGCAATACAACTGAAGTGATCCCAGATCCAAAATGTAACAAAAACACTGCTAAAAATGACATCAGTGGATCTACCTCACTTTTGCGATGCTATAAGAATACTTTTTTTGCGCAAATAAAACAAAAATAACAGTATTTACTCTTCTCCCATGACTTACGTCATCTGCCATTGCAGAAAGAATCCCAACGCGCCGTATACGCAAGCTTTAACGTATTTGACATAATCAGCCTTGTTTACATCCGGATGAAAGCACGCACATGTGCATAACCTGCGACTGTTTACGTCTAGAGGAAAGCATACACTTACGCAGTACTGTTCTCTAAAATAGTGGAAGACATAAGTCATAAGAATGGATGAGTATATGATGTTATTTTTGTTTTCTTTGCACAAAAAAATATTCTTTAATCGTCGTAAAGCTTAAGTTGATCCACTGATGGACACTTGATCAAATTGACTTTTTTACTGTTTTTTTCTGGATCTGGGATCATTTCATTTGTGCTGCTATGGAGGGACAGATAGCTCATCATAAATATCTTAATTTGTGTTCGTGTTTGGAACGACATGAGGGCGAGTAATTAATGACAGAATTAAAATGTTTGTGTGAACTAACCTTTTAAGCCTCATGAAAAACAAACAAAAAAGCACCATGAAGTTCTTGTGCACTATATAACACTTATTCACTTATTTGTTCCCCACAGTCTTTTCAAGAATAACTTTTGCTGCTGAATTTTGCTTACCCAGTTTATAATAGTATTTTGTCATAGATTTAGATTATATCTTTCATCATTTGTTATTTTCCTTCAAATTAGGTTTTCTATATTTAGCAGAGTGTTTAAAACAGAGGTATAAAAATTTTACATTAATTCCAAAAAAAAGTGCTGGAATCTGATCAGTATATTTGGGATCAGATCAGATCGATTCAGTTCTGAAAAAATATCGGTGCATCCCTAGGTGGGTCTTTGACCCTTTAACCTTCTCTACATGTTCATTGCATTGTAAAAATTAGGTTTTCAAAGTTGTTAGTTTTATGTATAAACCTTTTACCTCTTTTCTTTGCTTATTTACTTTTTGTTCCATTAAAGGTTGATGTCCATGGAAACATTCCCCTGACAAATCTTGATCTGCGCCTCAGCGGGGCAGAGATGTTAGGTGCTCTTGGGGACCCAAGGAACACCATGTTCTCTTATGATAGCGCCAGCATCCAATACCGTAAGCCCCTTACAGGTCGGGATCTCTACGGCCGGCCCACTGCCTCTGTCGAGAGGCCAATGGCACGGAAAAAGAGTCGTCTAAGGAGGCGAGCGGCTCAGCTAAAGGTGAAGATTCCAGACCTGACAGACGTAAACGCCATCGACAAGTGGTCACGTGTCATCTTTCCCATCACCTACACCTTCTTCAACTTAGTATACTGGTTGTATTATGTCCACTAGGGAGCAGCACTGACTCGACCCAGCCATTCTCACATCAGGTCAGGCTCTCTTACCCTCGTGGTTTTGACTGTCAGTCAGACAGGAGGAGGAGGTGCATTGTGTAGGTAGCACTTCTTGTAAATTATTAAACTATAAAGAACATATCATATGTTACAATTTTTAAATAAGACTTACTACCCAACTTTTAAAGCTGTTTAATGTAGATTGTCACGAACATTAGTTTAAAAATGTCACCGATTTTTGCGCTTTGCTTCTGTAGGAAGTACGGCTTCACAATGGAGAGAAAAAGGCTTTTCTGCAGAGATGACTGGCCTGCAGCTGTAGACAAGCTTAAATCTTTAAAACAGCAGTTGGAAGTTGTGTTCATCACTCATCTTGCATATATTAGAGGACTGAAGGTCTTAAAGGGATGTTCTTGGTTAATTACAAGCTCTGTTGACAACATTTGTGGTATAAATTGAATATAATTTTAACTAATCCCTCAAGTTTTATAATAAATGATTGCAATTGGGCAAAGAATTACAAGTGACTTTGTGGTACTTTTATACCCTGTTGATTTCATTAAAGATTTATCCCTTAGTTTTTTAAAAAACAAAGCAAGCAGTATTTTTTAGAAAACCAATAGAGTCCAATATGACCCTGGCAAAAGATTAGGAAGATTAATGAAGTGTCAGCCTAATACTGTCTGGTATTCCTGGTATTAGTTATTAAAATGTGGTTACAGCAAGACACTTACAATGGAAGTACATGTGCTAAACAATCGAAATAACAATACCACATAACACAAGTTCCTTCATATTGGCATGACATGCTGGTAAATGGACGATATGCTCATGGATACCTTAACTTGATGTAACAGTACTCTGCTTAAAGTATACTTGTATAGTTACTGTAGTTTACCTCTAATAGTGATCCCTTCAAAAGTAAGTTTGTTGGAGCTTGAATTGAACGAAAACCTGGAACATTCCTTTAAAATCAAAACCTTCTGCTCCAGTTTAGACACATCACATACTGTAGATTAAACCTGTTTGTCTCAGTAAGACTTGGGTAAAAAAAGCTCATCGTTTGGGTTATGGTATTTACAGGGCTTGGTTAAAACTACACTTCAAAAAATATTACCTGTCTATATGTAACACACTTGTTCTCTATTATCAAATGACGTCAGCCTGCCAGAAACTTATCAGCATGACGACACATGATGACAAGCAGGATACAAGTTTAAAGTCCTCAAAGTATGTAAATTTGTACATTTAAGACATATCAGGTATTGAAAGATGAATGATGTCATCATGTTTTTCTCTACTTTCTTATAAACCAACAAATCCTGCATATTTCATTCATAGCAGCTGTTGACTTTTATATTATAAAGCCCAATATATAAAATCCAGATTCATCAGCAAGAAATTAAAAGACAAAACCGTTTCAGGAAAGTGATATATAAGTTCCTATTCAGTATTTAACTCCGCATTCCTCACATTATTGCAATCGAAATGTAGCTATGATTTTAGATATTAAAGTAGTTACAACTATTTATATAGGAAGTGACTTCACAGTATTTACCTTTCACGTTTGCATTTAGCTTTAAACCGTGCTATTCACTGTGAGTTATATATTATCCAAGCTCACCAAAATGGCTAATAGGACTTAATAAGATTAGATTTTTCTTCTTTATGGCTGAACTTGTGCCTTTTAAGAAAACAAAAACATGTATTTTACAGGGTTTAACATACAACAGCAGAGTAGAAATATTCTGAATGGATTTCCACTTTTCTATAGAACAAATATTACTTAAGGGTGCCACACATAAACCAAATTAAAGGTACTTTCAAGGGCTTTTCCAATGCCCTGCATTAATATTCAGTATAATATTAGAAATGCATAAAATACGTTTGGCATGTAAATAAATTGCTTTCATTGCAAACACTGTTTTTTTTTCAGTGATAATCTGACTGGGACATGAGCTGCTTAGTTTGTTGTCCAGGAGTGAATTAACTTTACGAAATTCTCCATTAATGCTAATCAAAGACTGGCGATGTTAAAACAAAGCATATTCACACGCTCCAGTCAGAATCAGCATGGATAAACACACACACACACACACACGTAAAAGTGAAGTTATATTTAACTTTTAATAGGCCATCTATCATTCGTACATGGTGTTTTGGCTTGAAATGCCTACAACAGCAAATGCCAAAAAAAAAGACAAAAAAAAAAAAGAAAAAGTATTTTTAAAAACAGTATCATATTATCTGTGTATGACTTCTGTAATTGCACTCATGCTATAAGCCAGTGCACAAGTGTGTTGAAGGAGAATTTACTGTCACTCAACGAGACAGGGTGTTTGTATTTGAGTTTATGTGTTTAAGCCTAGGACTGCAACCAGTTATTCTTAAGGATACTTTATTTTAAATCATAGACATTTTGAATGAATTCAAATAAAATATCTCACCAAGCATAATGTGAAGATCTGATTTTTGTACTGGATTGCTTGGTTTTTTTGCATTGCCACATGGTGTTTTTGTGATCTGGGAAGTCGAATAATCAATGATGGACACTGAATTACCTGGAAATGACTAAAAAGAAAAGAAAAGGGCAAGTTGTTCTCAAACCAATCACAAAATACCATTCATATAACATTTAATCCACTTCAACTTGTGCACACCAAACCAAACCAATCACATGATGATGTTAAAAAATCCGGGGGTTTCTGACTATTAGTCATTATGTTGACTTGCATTGGCAAAAAGGAACTCCCACTCAAGTGTTGACATTTAATGTTTTTAGTAACTTTATTTAGAAAGGCAGCAATTTGGGGTGTGAAATCAAAATGCATTTGCATTTAAATGGTGAACTGACAGCAAGACCTGTGGCAGGCATTTAGCTTCTCATAGTGCAAAGTACTGACCCTGCCACCATTACATAGGCAGCTTTAACTTAACTCGTCCACACTGATGGAGCTTGAACAATATTATTCAGTCCTTCATGAACACCTCAGGAGAGTCACCCTCAGGTTTCCGGTTCTGTCCGTAAGGTTACCGTTCGCCCACATGCAGGCATTGTCTCATAATACAGAGTGTAGAAATGCTCTCTATAAAAAGAATGATGGCACAGAACCATCTTTTTGGTGGCATCTTCATTTCAGCTGCAACACAACCTAGAATAGGACACACAATGCCAGGAGAGTTAAGTACAGGAGCAACTATTGTCTGTTAACAGGGCGTTACGTCTCAGCATTTCACCGGATTAAAAACTCAACTCCAGTGTTTGACCTGTGCATATTTCTCTACTGATTCAGACTTTTTCACTGAGGAAAGCAAAGGTGTAGATAAACCAATGGTTTGAAGATGAAAAATGCTTTAATGATTGAGTAGTTGCTCACAAATGCAAAGAGTTTGTTTCTGATGGAAGCCTAGAGATTACTTTTTAAATCAGCTGCATAAGATCTACTGGTGAGCAAATGATGTAATGCTGAATTTCTCCAAATCTGTTTTGATTAGCAAGCAATGTCATCTAACCTCGGATGGCCTGAGGCTGAGTTAATGTTAATTTATAAATCAACCATTCCTACCTTATTTGCAGCTTCTAGTGCACTGATGAGAGTTTGCAGCTCCTCTTTGTTCATTTCTATGTTCACCGATCTCTGAATTCCATTCTCCTTCAGGTCCATACTGAGATTTAGCAGAGGAGTGTTTAAAGCGGACAGCTTGTCGCTGGATAATGCCAGCTAGAGTGAGACAGAAGGAAAGGGAAGAACTTGTAAGAAAGCAACCAAGAAATGGAAAAATCAATAGATGATCATATCACTATGATTAATGCGTGTGTGTAGGTATGTGCTTGGTGCACCTTTAACTGCCAGTTGAAGTCCTGAAGCTGTATGCTTGAGATGTCATTGGTTCTGTCCACCAAAGCATGCCTGATCTCATCAAACCTGGAGCGCACACACTGGAGCACAGCCTCAGTATGTGCCGTGTCCAAATCACCCAGCAGTTCCTGGACCTTCAGACGTGTGTGCAAAATAGTCAGTCAATCATGTTTAGTTAACCACTGAACACTAAAATGATTCTGTACACAGACGGGTTTATATGTCTGGTCAGATTCATCTTACTTGCCTCTTGATCTGAACAGCCTCTTCCTACAGCAAAGCGGATAAACGAGGAGAGAGTGTTCATTAACTCCACCCATTCTGTCAGACTCCACCGTTCACCGTATTCTGTCCGCCTCGGACCACTTCGGCCGCACACTCCATCCACAACCCTGTGTAGGAGCTGACAGGACAAAATGGAATTGAAGTATGTGACAGGTGGACAAATTGTGTACTCCATACTTGGAATTTGTCCTTTGTGTTCATCCGAACCAAATGCTCACACACAAATGAGTAGTGAACACACACCCTGAGCTGTAGCCAAACTTTTGCCGTGGCACACAGTAGTGTATACGTCTGAGTACCAGCAGGAAATGCAGGTCAAGGAAGTGAATAAACAGCACTTCCTTCTTTACTCAGTACCCACACTCATCTTGCAGAGCGCAAATTCTGAGCAAGGGTTACTATATTTTCGCTATGCGTCATGCTACTTTTAGTGTTATACAGTATAACAATGTGTTTTTTTGCCATTTTTTTATTTGTTAATGTCAAAGAATCTATTAGGTGTTATACTAACTGTATTTTAGGCTAAAGGTTTTGTTTAAACAGCATTTAATATGTTGCATAATTGTATATAATTTTAATTTCTCAAGTAAATATACAATTAAAAATATTAAAAATGTGTATTGCTTCATATGACATGCATTAGGGCCGACGCATATTTCAAAACTTCATTTTTTTTCCCCCATGCAGCCTAGTACTCAAAGTAAGTTACAGTAGCGTCTGCTTTTAATATTTCAAGGTGTTTTATTTATATATTTATTTTTAAGATTTACCGGTAAGTAATACTCAAGTCAGAAATTAGCTGCATCTAATAACAGTAACTGGTTTAAATTTAAATCTGTTTCCGACTTAAGTTAGCAACATGGGTAAAAACGCAATATTATTACGAGCTGTTCTCAAACTGATGGCATGCTACAGACGTGAGAACAGAATGACTGCATGCATTTGCGCATATGTATTATTTTCTAAGCAGTATTATGTGTAAAAACTGTTTTTACTTACTTTAGGACATTCTTCAGATGGTAGTTTATCGAGAAATTTTATCATAATGCTGTTGACCGTCTTCCTCAGCGTCAATGATGTCAGCTGATCAAACGTCACGTGACTTCGTCTTCTGTGGCGTCTTCAGGATACTGCGCTGCACACTGGATCATAGATATAAGATACATATCTATGGTTGGGATTTATTAATGAAACATTTAAAATGATAATTAAATGTACGAGTTACAGTCTTAACCATTTCAATTTTGTTACATTTATACAATAATAATAATAAAAAGCACCCGGAAGTAGTCGTTCATATTATTTTAAAATAAAAGTTTAAAATTCTAAATTACGGCAAACATTTGAAATTAGATACAGGTTTTAAATTAATATATTTTTTGTGCAATTTTACACAAAACATTTTAAAGAGATTTTGTTTAAACTTTTCTCATATCCTAAAACAAAAAGACAAAAATTTTGTCTTCGGTACAAGATGTACTATTCCGAAATTATATTGTTTAACGTTACGATTATATACGTCCAAATAAAAAAACTATTTTTATATTCCCAAAGCATGATAATACGTGTTGCGTTTAAAAAAGAAAGTAGTGGGTGTATGTGTGGAGCGCCTGTGGTTATGATGATCAGATCAAACAGGATCCTCAAGCGCGAAGCTCATGCAGGGAAAAAGTTCTCCTATTTAACGTTAGGTCGCTGTAAAACGGATAAATATAATAACTGAAAAGCTGATGCATGATTTCTCCAGGAGCTTACTCTGAAATGTGGCCAAATCTATGACTCGACGGTAAGTTTAAGGCTTTGTTATCTTAAATGATAGTTGGCCGCTGCCTTGTTTCCCAATCCAGACGCCTCTCAGTCTTTATTGGGTTCTTTAAGAAGTGCACGCGAATACTGGGCCATAAAGCAGACATACAGATTTTATGGTTTTACACTCTTTTTGACCTGCATTCACTCGAGGTCACATGCACATTTATTGTACAGGGTTCGTAGATGTCTGTGAGTGTGTTACCGGATGTGTAAAAACGGACCTTTTCTCTTTTTTTAGAAACCAAACCATATATTTTCAACACGATCTTTTCTCGTCTTATGAGTACCACGTGATTCACTGCTGTAAAAATGTTAAACGGTATTAATATTATTGTTGTTGTAAAACGAACACCACTTCCACATTAACAATGAAACAAATAACGTTAATTAAGAAAAAAATTGGTTGAATGGCATTTAATAATGCAGGTATAACACTGTATAATTCATTAATTAATTAATCAATAGCTTCATGAGCTTTTGTTGTTGTTGCCAAAATTAGTTTATCAATATGAAACTAAATAATAGTTTAGAATTTTGCTGCTTCACATATTATTTTAATTTATATACCGTGAGAATGCTGTTTTTCTATAAAAATAAGCTTCTGTGACGTAAAGCTTACTGTTAATTTCCTGGTTCAGCTGTGACATCTAACCCCACATGTGTGTAAAGTGTTCTCATGAATGTGTTATGAGTGTGTAACGTTAATTAGTGACTTGTTATCTCACAGGCCTGTGAGAGCTCCTAGTAGTGTTTTGCCAGTTTAATATTAACTAAAATTTACAAAAAATATTTTTTACAATGAAATTATTTTAGGTTTCAACTTAGGTTTACATGATTGTACATAAATCATATTTATAGGAATCATGGTAAAGTTTGTATGTCTGGCAGGCATTATTGTATTGCATTATATGTTTCCCTCCACAATGCTGGGTAGAGGATAGAATATACTAGTTCTTAGTTAGTTAAGCTACATAAAGTCTTCATCTAGTGCTTTTTTGCTTTGCATTAATTTGTTGGGTTGTTCTTACTTTGTTTAGAAAACAATCTAAATAAAAATATATAGGGGATTCTATAATGTACATTTGGTGTCTGACAATTCTCTTACCATCAAACTTTGTTGTCATAGAGTAACAATGCTGACAATAGTAACAGAATTTACAGGTTTTTTTTTTTTTCAAACACTCCACGTTTTCGAACACATGAGACTAATGAAAGCATGATTAAAATACCATTAAATAACCCAATGTGAGATCCGTAATACATTTTGTTTTGTGGTAACAGAGTTCTACAGTAGTTTTTAGATGAAAATATTTTCCCAGAAAGAGCACAGATACTTTTTAGTGAAAGTGACATGATTTCCTGTAACTTGCACAATTCTGACAGATAGAGAGATAGAGAAAAGATAGTTGATCCTAGATTTATGGACACATTTTTCTAAAGATTCATTCAAATTCATTTTAAATAATTTAATGTTTTGAATGTATAAAAACATTATAAATAAAATGAATAAAATGTTGCCAAAAGAAAAGTACTATAAAATATTTTAATATTTTTAATTAAAATAATAAAAAATATAACAATTAAAAAAATTTAAAAGAATCGGAAACAATAATGATTGCAATTATAGAATCAGTCATATATCTGCTTAACTATGTTTTTGTAATATAGTAATTTTTATAGTCATCTTCCTCATTTCGGGTCATGTTTCTCTTGCAGTATGCCTGCCACAGAGGAAAACCTCTTGCGTTTGGCACCATGTGAAATATAAGATGTTTTTTTTTAAACTAGTCAAACACTTCTTCCTCTTCTCTTGTCATGGGGAAGTATGAGGTTGACTTGAAAATGCTATTAGCTTCAGGCACAACTTCTGTGTTTAGCATTATCACAAGTTAAGCCTGTTCAACAGGATTCAAAAACAGAAGAAATGGCCCGTTGCAAGTAATTTGCTGTACGGATTTCTATTAATTTTGTACATGTGTTTATGTGTTCAGGAGGAGGGCTTTTTGTAGAGTAAACAGGGACTTCGCCATTTTGTCTCCCCCGGCTCTGGGATCTCTTCGTCCTCATGGAGCGACTCTACTGGGTTCGTCACAGATGTGTGCAGCTGATATCCACAGACAGGAGGAGGGGCTGGTACTCTCCTCCTTCATCACTTCCTGCTAAGAGTAGTCTGGACACTCAGGACCCTCTGGTTCAGAAGCTCACTGGAAAGAGAAGAGTGGTGGTGTCACGATGTGGTCAACATCAAGCGGACTACCACAGTTTCTCCAAGGGCTTTCAAGACAACAGCATCCGGACCACCAAGTACACCCTCATCAGCTTCATCCCCATGAATCTGTTCCAGCAGTTTCACAGGTAAGATACTGAGTATAATATTTCAATTCATTGAATTGCTTTTTAGAGACGCTTTACAGACGCATTTGTTTTCTGACAATAGAGCTGCAAATCTGTACTTCCTGTTCTTGGTGTTGCTGAACTGGGTCCCAGTGGTGGAAGCATTTCAGAAAGAGATTACCATGATACCGCTAGCCGTGGTGCTCACCGTCATTGCATTCAAAGACGCCATGGAGGACTACAGGCGTTACCGCTACGACAAGAAAATCAACAACACACTGACACATGTCTACAGCGGGTCAGTATATGTTCATCCCTGTCTATAGGATGTAGACTTTCATGACTGTGTGACAGTTTCCGTTTCTGTGTGCGTGTTTTGGATGAGTTTTGTTACTTCCTTTCTTGTCTGATTTGTATAATACACATTTTTCTGTTATTTCCCTGTATTTTCCCCATATTGCATTATTATCTGTTTTAAGGTAAATGTCTAGTGAGTGCAGCCTGTGTTCTAGCAGGCAAAGGTGGATAAATATTTTACTTATAGATAAAAGTAACAAAATGTGATCTGTTTTTGATTGATGTTTTTGATAGACTATCCACTAATCTATGGTTTATGATATGACATGACAATATATGATACAGAACTATTTGAAAACCTGGAATATGGGGTGCCGAAAAAATACAAATATTGAGAAAATAACTTTTACAAAGTTATACAAATGTTCTTAGCAATGCATATTATTAATGCATATTATTCATCATAATTTAAGTTGATGTATTTAGAGTAGGAAGTTTACAAATTGTCACAAACGGGACGCGAAGCGTGCAAATCCAATTGCAGAATAATGAAACTTAATATGAACAAGGTACAGCAGACGAGGTCAACATCCACACACAGGGATATCAGAGGCAAATTCAAGAGAGTTACCAGAAGACAGAGCAGGGTGTTAGGCGATTGACAAACAGAGTCCAGTGGGGCAAAAGCAAGCGCGGCAAATGAGAACACGCAGTCGGCAACGGTAAATCCAGGTAAAACACAGACAGACAAACACGGGGAAAGACTTACAGAGGTGATGAGAAACATACACGCAATGATTGGCGACAAACAAACAAAGAACCGAAACCGGAAGTACACATACAAATCAGGTCAGTGGTGGAGATTGAATGAACTGCTTTGGTAACATACAAGGGGGTGGAGACATGAGTTCATTGATGAGAAAGTCCAGGGATGAAGCAGAGATACAGAACACAGAAAATGAGTCTACTGCTGGAGTGCCAAAAAGACAGCCAGGCTGGCAACTCCAGCTAGATCATAACACAAATAATCTTTATAGAACATGATTTTTACACAATATCCCAATGATTTTTGCATAAAAAAATAATTTTAATCCATGCATTATGTTTTTGGCTATTGCTACAAATATAAACCATGCATGCTGTTTTGTGTCCAGAGTCACTTTTATCAAAATACTCAGCATTGTAAGACCAGTTAATTATTTTCATTTTGTTCATTTGTGTTGACCACAATCCATTCAAAATAAAGTGATAAGGCTATTTGGAAAAAGTTTTATTCAGTGTTATTTATACATTATAACGGCATTTATTCTTGAAGTAGCATTCACTTTTTTATTTGCAGCTTTAATAAATATAATTTATAGTTTTAGCAAGTTTATGTTGTTTTGTCATTTTAGTCATTATCTATTTATATATTTTTTTCCAATGTATCATTTGAATTGATTTGTTTTAGTCTTTCTTACCAAAAACACTTTTTGGAAATGAGCTATATCATGGAAAAACATGTATACAGTAGGGCTGGGCGATATATATCGTACGATATATTATGTGCATCTCATCAGTAAAGACGGTTCTTTGATTAGCGGGAAAACTGAGCTGTAGATCACTGAGAAGCTGCGTGTTGAGGTTTGCGGGAGATTCAGTGATTCTCAGTGATTCCCAGCTTTTGGCTTTGGATAAAATGTAATGTCTTTGTTCTACATCTTGTGATAGTGGCATATTAAAAGGGTCATACCGTGAGGAACTTACTTTTTCTTTCATCTTCGGCTATAAATGAATTCATTATACTCTTAAAACATGCTGTAACTTTTAGCCCAATTTTTCCCACCGGATTGAAAGACCTTCTATTGTAGCTGAGTTGAGAGTTTTTTTTTGTTTTTTTTGACAACAGAAGCCAATAACATAAGACTATCCATGTGTACATGCCACTTACCTCAGTCAAGTCTCTCCAAAAACCCATCAAGTACCATCAAGTATTAGAAAGGACAAAGCGGGTGGACAGAAGGTGTCATTTATAAGCACCAGAAAAGCTAACAAAGAGTAAAAAAATGTGGGGTTCATTTAGTAATGAGCACTGACAGTGGTTAAGGGTCGTGGTTAAAGATGTCATGCTCATTCCCAAGCCAACAAACTGATGTCATCAGAGATAGGAGGAGCATTTTTGAAAAGATTAAATAAGCAAACATTTTTTTTGTGGCATGGATGAATTGTTCACCCCAAAAATAGCAATGTGCACTAACAAAACTAAATAGTCAATTTTGATTTCATGCAGACTTAAACTGCTGTCTATGGCTTCTTGACTTTCACTTGCTTTCATCACTTTCCTTTTCTTTTCTGTGCACTGGTTTGCTAAGCTGAACAGCCGATCTCTCTCACCATAGGCTCAGGCCCCAATTCATCTTGCTAAAATTTTCCCCCACCGCTGTGGTTTTGTTTGTTTTTTAACCATAAACGGGGAACTGTTACTATCATTAAAAGTGTTGACTGTTGACAGATTCAATAACCAAACACTGCACCTCCTAGATGAGAAGTAAATTTCTAAGAAATAGCATTGCATAATTTCCACATTGTGCAAAACAAAGGACTTTTAATGATTTATGATTTTCCTTTATTCTTTCTTTAGTCCTCTATTTAAAGACATTAGCTGATAACGTGTCTATTCCTGAAACAATGCTTCAGCACTTCCTTGAACGGATATTTTCATGAACTCTAGTGTCTTGATGTGAAACTTCAAATGCAGCTGTGAAAGTGCCACCCCTTTTAGCCAGAGTTAATTTCTTGTAATGAAACACAGCACACGTTGCTTTCCCTTAATCTATGTTTGACTATAGCCACTGTAAAACACTAAAAAAGATCTTATATCTACAACATGCAATTAAAAATGGCTTTGATAAAGAATTTCTGTAATTGTATCCTGTCCTCATTGAGCTTTATAGTAATAATAATATCAGCAATCTTGGATTCAAAAGTCCAGAGCTCCTTAGATGATAAATAACTTGTGTTTTCTGTCCGAGATAAACGTCACACTGCAAACAAGTTGCATATTTATCAGGCCTCAGTTTTCCCTGTCTGAAAACTGCTTCTGTGTCATAAAAAGCTCTACGTCTACTTTGTTTATGATGCCTGGGAGTGTTTCCTGGACAAGGAGCGGCCCGGTCTATATGTTGTAGATTATTACAGGTTTTGGAGCCACATGCACTACTGTTAGGACAAAGGTTTTGTAGAGCATAAGGCTTCTCAGGTGTCAGATCTTGCTTGTGTTGATCCTGGCTGGGACGGAATCAGAGACATGAATTTGACTAGTGATGGCGAGACCTGTTAGACACGGGATAGAAAATCTGCCTAAATTGGCTGGACGGTTCTTTAAGACCGAGCCGAGGAGTCCGGCTGTAATGACTCAGCAGTTGGAGCAAGATCAAGGAGGTAGCATGGCAAAAGATTTGGCCAAAAACAGAAGGGTTGTCATTCCAAGCTGGACTGAACGTGAAGAAATAAAGGAATTACAGCAGTCGTACAGCAGGAATAAAGTCCGGACGACCAAGTACACCTTCCTGTCTTTCCTCCCCAAGAATCTTTTCGAGCAACTTCATCGTTTTGCCAATGTATACTTCGTCTTTTTGGGTGCATTAAACTTTGTGCCTATTGTAAATGCCTTCCAGCCAGAGATCTCGATTATTCCTATTGTCTTTGTGATGTCCATTACTGCTGTTAAAGACCTTTGGGAAGACCAGCGTCGGAGGAAGTCTGACCAAAAGGTCAATAACCGCTTGTGTGAAGTTTATGACAGGTAAACATACGAAACTTTCTAAATGTCAGAATTGATGTGCATAACATATGTTACAACTGTCTACAAGTGCTTAAGTTTTTTCATACTTTAACCATGTGTGGCACGGCAGCCGATATCTACTATCAGTGGATCGTAGCATAGCACTTACTGTATACTGTATGTGTTCAGTAAATACATGCATTTTTGTTTTTCAGTAGGTATGGTTAAACCTAGTTGTGAGGTGACTTGCCTCCGATATTTCACTTTTGACCGTTTCTTGATACCAACACCGGTTTGTTCCCTTAAACATAGGAGGTGTGGCTTCATAACTTCACTGGATGTGTCAAATTCAATAAACTTCAAAATACAGTAGTTTGGATTTGCATGGAAGAGCGTCACAGCTACTATGTTGCTTTGAGTTCTTCCAAGCTTCTGTGTCGATTTCCAATCTGTATCCTGTTTTGTAACCCATGTGCGTCATTTTTTTTATTGGCGTGTCTTTTGGTTAATGGTTAGCCTGAAGTACAGTTATTATCGGACTGTTTGTCTTTTCTAATTGAGCGAATATCTCTTATTCCTTGTATTGTGTGTGTGTGTGTGTGAAAACAATAGCATATTTTTATACTATTATCTAGAGTAGTTCCTTATTAGCATGCATATTATTAACATATTGGCTGTTTATTAGTTCTAACATATAGAATATATTCTGCAAGTCTGTTTTCTACGTCCCTAATCCTACCCAATACCTAAACTTAACAACTACCTTACTAACGATTAATAATTTACAATAATTAGGAGTTTATTGAAGCAAAAGTAGTTAATAGTTTAACAAAGAGAATTGGAATTCAGAATAAAGTGTGACTGCTTTATAAGTATTTAAATGCTGCTGCTGAAATAATATTGTATTTTTAAAGGGTTATGGGTGTGTTTGTAGCATGTTGCTACTATATTCAGTGTAAAGTGAACTGTCTGTAAATAGCAGGTATGAAGGCACTGTTTATATTTTGCCTTCTTGCACTAACGACCTGACAAACATTGTACCAAAACGTTAAATTATCCAACATTTGGCTCCAGCTAAGCTGTTAATGCTGCTTAGTTTAAAAAGGCTCCCTTGTGATTGTCTTGCCGCAGGGGGTCATATTAGTTTTCCTGTTATAGAGCTGTTGCCGTGGGTGACAATGAAGCGCAGCGTTTGCTTGATTACTATGGCATTGAGACTGGTGTGCTTAGTTCAGTTGGCATAAAGCAGTGATGCTTGAATCTGATTATGTGTTGTGCTTTAATCATGTGGCACACCAATGCACAGAAACAAAGGATCGTTGGAAGTGCATATACCTCTATGTTTTTGTCATGTGGAATAGGTATATGCTGAATGGTTTGTTTCACAATGGTTATGCAAATATTCAGTTATACCACCTGCAAGACTGGTTTTAAGTGTCATCAATACTGTGAGGGCTGTTTTAACTAATAATAAACACATTTATACACAGCTCTCAGGAGTAGTGTATTCTGATTGATCAGCCTGTAGTCAAGTATTTTTGTTAAATGAGCACTAAATAGTATATTTAAAGGTTTTTGCCTTTTGTTACCATTTTGTATAATGAAAAAAATTCAACATTAAGAATTAGCAGAATAATGTTTAGGCAGACAGCCAATAACCTGCTCAGGAATTTATATATAAATAACATAACCATGCATAAAACATCACACATATTTTGATGCCAGATTTTTGTAGAAAATTCTGTATGAATTTTGAACTGTATCCTTTTTTTCTTTTTGTGTTTCTTTCTATTATTTCCTTTATTTATTTTTTTAGTAAAAACGTGCTTCTGTCATTATCTTATTTATTGTCTCAAATGCTGACAATGAAATCAATATTTGAATCCTGTTTTTTTTATCCAATTTTAATAGTGAACCCAAATAAAGTGTGTGTATGTGTGTGTGTTTTTGTGTTGAAGGAAGCAGAAGCAGTATGTGGAGCGGCGTTGGGCAGAGGTGTGTGTCGGTGATCTGGTCCGTCTCTGCTGTAATGAGATCATTCCTGCTGATATGGTGCTGCTGCACTCGTCTGATTCTAACGGAGTGTGTCACATTGAGACGGCCAACCTGGATGGAGAAACCAACCTCAAACAAAGGCAGGTGGTCCGTGACCTGCCACAGCAGGTGAGTGGCCAGTCCATTTCATTATCATCTTGTCTTTGTTAATCCAAGTTGCTCATCAATGATGATGACCTGTGTTTCAAATTTTTTAAATTCTCAACAATGCCTGATGGAGGTCACATGACAGAAAAGTTGTGTAAATTGCGAGCTATAGCAGTGTGTGCAATTCATTTCTTTTTTTTGGACTGTTTGCTTTTCTTTTTAACTACACACCTGCTTTCATGATTTACTAGGATCTGTGGTGGTATTTCACTTGTTTTGAAATTATGAATAAAAATGAATGTACGAAGAAAAAAGTCTCACAAATTGCTTTTACATTAAACAACCCTTCTTTGAATAGTATGTTAAAATGTGATGTGGTCTTCTTTTAGGGATCTGATTTTGTTCCAGAAAACTACAGCAGTTACATTGAGTGTGAAAATCCCAACAATGACTTGAGACGGTTCAGAGGCTTCATGTGAGTAAAGCAGTAAACTTCTTCTGTAAATGATAAACAAAAGGCTGGAGACTGTTTTTTGGCTTAACTGTTAAACATCTCTTTGAAGGAGTTTGTTTTTGTACACAGGGAGCATCCAGGTAAAGTGCGGGTTGGACTCCACAGTGAAAACCTGCTCCTGAGGAGCTGCACTGTGAGAAACACAGAGACTGTGATTGGCATTGTGGTCTATGCAGGTCAGTTTCACATCTTTGCACTCAGAGATTGACTTTAGATATGACAAGGTCATTGTACAGAGACCTTGACTGATATGTTTGTGTGTGCATTCAGGTCATGAGACAAAAGCAATGCAGAATAACAGTGGGCCGCGCTACAAGCGAAGTAAACTAGAGCGCAGGCTCAACGTTGACGTCCTCTGGTGTGTCGTTTTACTGCTACTCATGTGCCTTATTGCTGCTGTAGGTTAGTATTACGGTCAATGACATACTTGTGAGAGGATTTAACCTCTAAGTAATAAGTTAATGATGTTTTTGTGGGTTTTGTGAAAATGTGGTTGTGATCTACAGGTCATGGTTTTTGGTTGAGTGAACTACAGAATCCCATTTACATGATCCCTGACAACACGCACCCTGCTCTCGCAGCCTTTTACATGTTCTGGACTATGATCATTGTTCTGCAGGTGAATGATAGTGAGCGGAAACATTAGATATCTACACAAACACATACATGAAAACTACCAGTCAAAAAATTGGAAAAAGTTATGTTTTTTAAATTTTTAAACAGTTTTCTATTAGAATTTATATTACAGTGTAATTTATTTCTGTCATGGCAATGCTAAATTTGCAGCAAGTCTTAAGTGATCCTTCAGGAATCATAATTTGCTGACTACATTTTCTTGTTATTGTCAATGTTGGGAACAGTTATGCTGAATCATAATCATAAAAAAAAAGTTAATGTGTTTTTTGGATTATTTAACTGATAGAAACAACATTGATTTGAAATCTTTTGTAACTTTATGATTATATTTACTGTAACGTAATTTGTTTGTAAAAATCTTAGGAACAAAATTATTAAGCAGCAAAATCTGTTTTCAACATCGATAATACCAAGAAATGATTCTTGATAAGCATATTAGAATGATTTCCGAAGGACCATGTGACACTAAAGACTGGAGAAATGAAGCTCATCAAAGTACACTACTACAATATCTGACATTGCTGTCCTTTTTCCTCTGTTGCAGGTGCTGATTCCAATCTCCCTCTATGTGTCGATAGAGATTGTGAAGCTAGGACAGATTTATTTTATTCAGAATGATTTAGATCTGTATAACCCAGTATTGGACACAGGAGTGCAGTGCAGAGCGCTGAACATCACAGAAGATCTTGGACAGATCCAGTACCTGTTCTCCGACAAGACAGGAACCCTCACAGAGAACCGCATGCTGTTCTGCCGCTGCACTGTTGCAGGAACTGAGTACCCTCACCATGAGAACGGTCAGTTTACTACACAACAGCCTTCAAAATACACCCAATTAGCATGCCAGTGATGAGGATAAGAGTTGAAACTGTCAATTAAAATGTTAAATCGATTGACTGGCATACCTTTGATCTCAATTGTGTTTAAAAATACAGGTTTACATTTAGTAGACGTTTTTATCTAAAGCAACTCTCAAATGAGGTCAGTGGAAGCAAATTAGAATAAACAAAAGAGCAATGATATGCAAGTGCTATGAAAAGTCTGAGTCAGCCTAATGCAGGACATGTAGCATTTTTTTTTACTGTATAAAAAAACTACAACAAATAGGTAGAATACAAAAAGAATAGCTATTGTTAGTTTTTTTTAAACAATCAGTTTGCAATTGTAAGAGGAGCAAGTTGTATTTTAGTAAAATGGTATCGGAATGGAGAGTGCTGGAGATTTACATTTATTTTACTGAATGTTCTTTAAAGTTTAAAACTTTCCATGCTTGTGTTACTCTAACATTCAAAAATGTATGAACAAAAGTAAGGAAAAGCATAAATATTCATACCCATCACCATTTTTGGCCTTATGTTAAACCATTTTAATTTAATTTCCCTCCCACATCAATCCTTCAAATATTTTACAATTTTTCAGGTTTGCAAAAAATAATTTGACTTTGCATTTATATTGTTCCTTTTACTATTACTACATTTTAGTAGCTACTATTAATGATTAGCTTTACAATTTTTTGAAGTATAAATGGGCATTTATTCAGTTTATTCATATTTAGGGTGTTTGGAACAGCCCCTCTTAATATCTCGTGCTGTTTCCATAAAATATTGATAGTGTTCTAATGATAACCATTGAACGTTTGATAGTTTCCTGCTTATAATCATGTTTACTTGTTACTCTTCAGCGGTTTCTTTGGAACAGTATGAGGAGCAGGCCTGTGGCGATGCAGATCACTCTCTTACCCTGAGATCACGCGCTAGCAAGAAGTCACTGAGCTGTAAATCGCTCAGCTGCAACCGGAGTTCAGTGTCCCTTAATACCCTCACTGCAGGGTCTGACACACACTCAGTCCATGAAACACTGCGCAGACACACACCCGGAGCCTTCAGCGGCACCATGGTGAGACAAGAACAGACATATCTTTAATATTTACTCTACATGTGTACTTTTTCATGTCTTTATTACTTTATTCCCTGTATTAGTTATCTATTAATGTTAGCAGTAACACACACTTCAAGTATTTATTGTCATGCATATGTCATTTTGTCAATTGTTATCTAGGAGTGTGCCGTGGTTCCAGACCCTCAGCTACAGGCGAAGCTGAACTCACTGTCTTTACCCATACGTTCTCCTCTCCGACAGCAAGCTGCTGAAATCTCTCACATACTCGACTTCTTTCTCGCTCTCACTGTCTGCAACACAGTCGTAGTTTCCTCACCCACTCAGCCAAGACACGTGGTATGATCCAAGTCTTTCAACTGATAGTCTCAAACTTTAATTTTCGCTATTAACAAACAATTAATCATTCATTTTTCCTTAGTAAACTCCTAATTTGGTAATGGGTATCACTAGAGATGTAGAATATGGTCTTGCAGAATATATGCTTTATAGGTAATAAACAGCCAATATGTTAATAACAGGCATAACTAATTAATAGTAAGAGCTGGTAAAGTGTTACCCATTTTTTCATATTGACCAATTAACTTTTAAATAATACAATGGTTCTCTATTATTTTCAATAATACAGTGATGCTGTAATTGGTATTTTTACAGATTTATTTGCATTTAACTACAAGTTTGCATGGTAAAACCTTCCTCTTAAAGCTCTGGTGATCTAGGCTCTGTTACACATTGCCATCATCGTTTTTTTTGTTCTGATACAACCATTTAAAAAAAAAACAAAAAAAAAAAAACAATTACAATTAGTTTGACAAGTGCTAAATGTGTGGTTACTTAGCAAAATCTCAGTAAAGGCAAAAGAGATTCATTACAGACAAAAAGATCCATTGTCTATTGTCAGTAGTGTAGGGATGCAGGAAGCACCACTCACAATGAAATCACTTTCAATCACTTTCAACCCAAGCAGTTTTTAGCCAACACTGCAAAACTGCATGTCCAGCTTGAACCCAGAATCTGTGTGGAGAAGTCTTTTGCTCTCATTTCAAATTCCAGTTCACACGGATTCCTATTGAAATGATTACTTTTAACTTGTGAAAACTGATAAAACAGCATTTAATGTCTCCATGCTTTTGAAATGACCAGTTGTAATTTGTTTTGTTAGGGTTTTTTTGTTTACTATTATGTATTACTATTAAGCATTTCATTCACAATAAACATACTGTAATAAATAAATAAAAAAGTGCAGGGTGAAAAGAGTGATTTTGCTGCAAACATTTTTCTTAATTTATGTTTTTTTATGGACATTATTCATTGCATGTGATGCTGCAGGAATAGACTTAGCAATAAATTTAGCATTACCGGGACTTTTTCTCATTGGGCCAGTCTTTTTTTAGACTGGCTGTCAAACTGAATTAAACTGAAACGGTTTAGTCTTTGCAGAAATTACTGTGTGGGCATTTATGTGTGTTCTGAATATGTGATTAATATTAATTTGTAATATCAGGTTCAGATGCCTTTGGTTCGCACACCCCTGCGCTCTCTAGAGGAGATGAAGGCTATGTTTCAGAAGCTGAGTCTGCCTCGTTTTCCCTCATCACCTAGTCAAAACACAGACACTCCTCCCAGCCTAACCAAGAAACTCTTTACCCGAGGTCGTTCAGCTTCCTACTTCCCTAACAGCCCGCAAACAACCATCACATCTCTACAGTCACCCACCACACACTCTGGCACCCCTTCATACACCTCAAACACCCCGCTTACACCTGTCACTCCAGCGCTGTCCAGTGGGGCGTGGAGCGAGGACGTGGACGACATACTAAAGGCTAAAGTTAACTCTGCTGATGAGTCAGAAAGTGATGATGAAGATGAGGCAGAAGAATTGCTGTACGAGGCGGAGAGCCCGGATGAGGCGGCATTGGTGCAAGCGGCAAAGGCCTATGGGTGTACTCTGCTGGGCCGGTCCCCAGAGCAAGTCCTCGTGGCTGTTCCAGGCACTGGGCCGCTGTCTATCCCTCTGCTTCATGTACTGCCATTTCATTCTGCCCGCAAGAGGATGTCTGTGGTGGTGCGCCATCCACTCACTGGAGAGGTGGTGGTTTACTCTAAAGGAGCTGATAATGTCATTATGGAGCTGGCTGAAACAGGTATGTGAGGTGTCGTCTTTTAATGGTTATTAAAGGAATAGATTACCCAAAAACAAAATGACCTAGCTTAGTAATGCTGGAGGATAGAGGCCATATATATATATAAGTAAAAAATATATAATCATAAAACTAATCTATACGCCTCCAGGAGGATAACACATGTCTTCTGAATCAGATTGATGGGTTTAACAGAACTATTTCTATTTTTAAAATGATAACTCAATCACTAATTTCCGGCAACGACTGTGTGCATGTTCACGAGAAAGGCTTCTTGGCAGACATGATATATGCCGCAGGGTTGGGGTCAGTTCAGGAATGAACTCAACAATTTCAATTCAACGAAGGAAATGGAATTGGAATTGGATTGAAACAACAATTAAAGGAAACAGAATTGGAATTGAATTGGAATTACAGGAAGTGGAATTCAATTCAGGAAGAATTCCA
>JAUCMT010000024.1:4631577-4663282 GCA_032357475.1 Enteromius thamalakanensis | reverse complement strand
GATAATGTTCAGTGCTTTGCTACAATCTGTATTGTTAAAAGCGCTATATAAATAAAAGTGACTTGACTTGACTTAAATCCAGAAGAACTCCAAGATGAAGAAAAAAACCCTACCTGGAAAGCTCCCTGAAAGCGTACCAGAAGCTGTTTTACCAAAAGATGTAATACCAAATATTAATTTGATTTAGTTAATAGAAGTTAATTGATAAATTAATTCCATTTATGGCATTATTTTTGAAAGCATCCTCATTTTACAGTATTTTAACACAGGTGTCTAAAACTCTGAACAGTGCTGTAGCTTTGCAGGTAGGTTTTTTGAAGCATCTTGGAGATGTTGCCACAGTTCTAGATTTAGTCTGTCTCAGTTTGTAACTTCATGTGATGACTGGATGAGGATCAGATCTCTGTGGAGCACAGGCTGTTGTCAGACTCCTTGTGCAGACAGTTATCTCACTGCATCATAACAATTAATGACAAAAAAATGGAAATGTAAATTGATATTTCCAACTGACATGCTGAAGATAGAAAGATAGAAATAACAGACTTAAAACCATTTTTTGTTGGTGAAAATACTAGTGGACTAAGACTAAGACACACACATATATTTGAAAGCATAAAATTGAAAGTCTGTTCATGTTGTCAACAGCTTGGCACTAAAGAGGGTTATCTTGTTAAACAAGGAGCAATCATCAAGGTATGGTTACACAGGTTACTATTTCAATATAGACTCATTTTAAAAAAATCAACCAGTGTTTGCAGTAAATGTCAGTTTCCAGCTAATAAGGTAATTGGTTCTAGAGCAAACCTAGACCTAGTTTTGTTGATGGTTTCATCTTTATTTATTTTCTGTGCAGAACTGGAAGCAGAGATGGTTCACGCTGAATAGATATGAACTTAAATATTTTAAAGATAAAATGGTAGGTCTGTGTATCTTGTACAGTGTGATTTATAATTAGATAAGTTGAATGTTTATCTCACAGAAAACTGTCTCCTCAGTTTGTAGAGCCAATACGAACCCTGGATCTGACGGAGTGCTCTGCTGTGCAGTTTGATTACAGTCAGGAGAGGGTTAACTGCTTCTGGTGAGAGACTTATAATATGGTCGTAATTTACGAAATATTTTTCTTTTTGGAGAAATACACAATTTGAGAATATCAACTTCTTTAAATTGAAACTGTAATTACAGTTACAATACTTTATCCTGTTGGCTGCAGAGATAATTTTGTATCATTGGTATAAAGTTGGAGTTTTTGTAATATTTTGAATGATTTTTTATATGTATATGAATATATTTTAATAAATTTTTTATTACATGTTTTGGTTATTTTAGTATTTAGATTTAAACTAAGTAGTAAAAGTAAAAAAAAAAATTGTGTCAAGTAATTAAAATGTTTTTACATGGTTTTGTTTAGTTACTATAATAAGCCTGGTTCACTGCTGTAGTTCAAATACAAAATTTTAATAAGTTCATTTCTGAATGGCATATTTTTTATTTGACAAGAATGGCTACAATTAAAAATGTAAATCATAATAAAGATGCCCCCAAATGTTTAATTCAATTACAAAATGAAAGACCCATTTCTATTGTGCTAGACTATACAGTACATCCTGTTGTTTTTACACCTGAAACTTCTGCTGTTGGCCAACCATAAAACGATGGGCTATTTTTGTCAACTGAAAATGAGCTTGTATATCTGCAGCATTCAAGTGCCTGACAGCTTAGTTCCTGTGCTCACTAATTCAGAATTGTGGATGAATGTAAATTCACATTGTCTTAGCACAAACTATGCAATAATAATTGAAAGCAATTACAATTTCAATGTCAAAATCCTAATTTTCTGTTAATCTGATGTTTTTCCTACATGTAGCGATTCTAAGTAATGAGGAAGTGTAGTCAGAAACTCCTATACATGGACTTCCTCCTACCCCCATATTTTCCAGTGCACACTCAATTTTAGTATTTTACTTCACAATAGTTACTTCAACTCATTATTGAGATTTTTCCTTTTTTGTCTTTCCTATAGTCTGGTGTTCCCCGAGAGGACTTTTTATTTGTGTGCAAAATCTGGTGCTGAGGCTGATGAATGGATTAAAATACTACGATGGAAACTGGTAAGAGGAACCAAAGTTAACCATTAAAAGACTGTCACTATGAATAATCTATGTATGTAATGGTTAACAAGTCAAACAGAATGCATTACTTCCTGGTTCCAGTGAAAATAAATTCACCTGACCTCACTTTAACCGGCTAATCATACTGAAAATATATTTGTCTCTCTTTTGCCCTTATCTCTATTAATGACGACCCTACATTTCCAGTCACAGATAAAAAAAGGACGATGATGTTCAACATGGACGGAAGCTGTGTTATATATGTATATTTGCAAATACAGAGGATTCAACTGCATCTGATGCTCTCATCACACCTAAAATACAATAAGGCACCATGATATTGTGCTTTATAAAGATATCTGGATGCGGTGCACTACCAGTGTTGAAATTATAATTGACAAGTTTGTGTTTCTCCATATTGTGGTTAAACAGCCTGTCTGCTGTTTCCCTCTTTTATACATGTTTGCAATTTTGTTTGCCGAAACCTTTGGATGCAATAAGCTTTTTCCAGACTAGAGAGCTGCTGTAATTACATATATTTTTGTAGACCAACCTGAAAGCATTCCTAGCCCCGTTTCCCTCGACAAAAACCCAACAGGTATTTTCTATTGGATTGTTTCATCAGGATAAGCTTCATAAATACAAAGTACAAACTTTAAATTTTAAATTTGACCACTGGAAATAAAAAGCCAAATGTTGGCTTAAACAAGCATCACCACTACTAAGCTTCTGACAACTCTTTACTTAAAAATATTTTCCCTTAAAGCTAGAATATCTAACAGGAGTGGGATTATATACAACATGGTGAGCCTGTGAATTCAGACTAGTTATTAGATAAGTTTACTTGTGTGACGTTTAATGTCCTCTGAAACCTTTGTGGACCAAAACGTGGAAAAAAACAACAACCTAAAACTAACCACAAACCTTTAACCAAAAACCCACTGACTTCATAATGATGCAACTGAAAGTGCTAAAATGCCAACTTGTAACTGGTTTGCGTACCTGCTGCAGCAATCTAAAGATCACCAAAGTAAATTTAGAGTAAAATGATGTATTCTTTAAGCAGCAATGCTACTTCAAAGGTGATGTGTTGACTAAAAAGGAACACTTGTGCTGTTTAGAAACGTATATAATGTACCTGTTTTCAAACCAAGATGCCCTTTTGTAAAAAAAATGTATTTAAAAAGTTAATAAAGAAAATTTATTTTTGTAAACCAAAGCTTTAGACAAATTTATTAATTAGGAGACAAACAGGGGCAGGTTACATTCATAAAAGACATACAGCATCAAGACCATCCAACATTATGTATGTACATATGTGTGTGTGTATGAACTAGAACATCCGACTCTCTTCCTCATTCAAATGTCTGAAGGTGCTGAGATGAATAACTACTAAGCTACTTCCACCACCTGCCTTAGTTCTTCAATCAGAGGAACAAGTTCCTTCTCAAGACTGAAGATCAAACCTAAATATATAAAAAAAAGATAATATTATTATTATGATGAACATACAGTTTAAACATCTCAGTGGTTTTTGTACTACCTGTGAAGACTCACCTGTGTTGGCATTACTACTTGCGATAAAACTTATGACTAAGGGTAATCGATTAAATTGTACAATCTGTCAAGGAAATACATAACAGGATATATTAAAACCAGAAATCAAGAAATCTTAACAAGTAGTAAGTCAAATGTACTTTTGTGAAGGAACTACCTGGTAAGTGTTATAGTAACAAATGATGCTTTTATTTTTGGACAATCCCAGCTTGCTGCCCTGGTCTGTTGCCAAAGCAAAGGTGGACAGGAAAGCTGGCCGCAGTGCATATTCAGGAGCATTGTCATTGGCAACTACACAGAAAAACAAGCAAAATATCAGATAATGATTCGAAAGATATATAAACAAACCTGGTGATGCTGTTACCTTTGATTACAGGGACTCCATCTCTATCTGTGACCACTATTGCATGGAGTCCTTCAACACTGACGATGTAGAGAAATGGTCCATTATTACTCCGAATTTAAAGTTAAGAAAATGTGTGTAAAATACAAGACAAAACTTTTTACCTTGGAAGTTGTTTATACAAATAACTCCTCAGATTCTGTAATGATCAAATCAAACGCATTATAACATTTCCCAGAAAAAAAAGCACTTAAGCAGATGCATTACAAATATACTCACATCTGCCATATTTATTAGATTGACTATGTAGTTCGCCTGCTGAACCCTGTAGCAAAAACAGTTAAGAACGACGAAGAAATGACACGAAATTCTAACAGATGCCTCTCATTGTCTCGTTTGACAGCGTCGTACTAATTACTACCATTTCTAATCTAGCGGATTGTTAAAACGTGATTTTTTTTTAAATCATAAAATGCAAAATTACCTTATTTTAAACCCAGTTTCATAAAGTTCTTCCCTTGTTTATGTGCGATCATCACATGACAGAGAACACGAGCTTTTCCGTGTACGTAATATCCGTTCAAACGTCATGTCCAAGGAGAGCGCGTGCAAACACGGCCTTCTAGTGGTTGATGTTGGAGTTGCTTTTTATGTCAGTGAAGGTTTTTTTATGTGGCCCTTTAGCTTTGAATTATATTTCGAAATGACAAATATTAGAAAATATTAATTTGAATTCTAAAAAACGTAATCTTGCATCCCTTTGTTCTTCGTAAAAAAAATTTAATAGTTCAAAATAAAACAGTTCACTGAGGTGTTACAGGCCTTCAATACATTGTGTGGTATGACTTGTGAACTGCATTATTGAATGTTTGGGGGAAAATGAATCTTTGATTTTGTGACTCCATTGAAGAGTGTTGTCATCCATGGACCTTTCCATTGCACAAAATATTCTTCGTAGTGCAGAAAAGTTACTCAAAATCCCCTTTTGAAAACTTGTGGTTTAAAACTGATTTTTCTGTTTTAGTCGATTAACGAACAAGCCACATGTATTTATAAACAAGCTGTTTCTGAATTCCTGAAATAACAAAAATGTTTTATTTATTAATATATTACTATATATATATATATATTACTTAACTTTTTTTGTTTCAAAAACTGAAATATGTTAATGACATGCACTTTACGTTCCAAGAAAGCTTTTCTGTTGCATGGAATGAAAAGCTTTCATGTGAGGATTAGTAGAAACAACGGTTTCTTCAGTCCTCACAAACCAAGCAGAAAACATAATTAGGGAACATAATCCAGGCCAATGCTTTTCCATCACGTTCCCACAATCACCCCATAACCTTCTACATCCCCTAAGCACCGCACACACACACACACACACACAGTTTCATGATCTGCTTCTAGGTAGAAGAGAGGCAGCCTAGACTCTTTCAATTCTTTCAAGCCCTATGATTTTGTTTGAACAGATGTGAATGTTAGCCTGGGTGGTATATATATGATTATGTGTGACAAAGAGATGGCATCTGGACTCCTGAACGCTTCTACTGAGACCGTATATGGTGAAAACAGCGCCTTCACACAGACTGAGCACAATATTGTTGCTGCATACCTCATAACTGCAGGTAAAGAGCAGTGTGTGTTTGTGTGTGATTAGTGTTTTTGAGTAAGCTATAAATATTCACTTTGAAAAAACTAATTTAATAATTATCAGGTTTTTCAGTTCAGTAAGCCAAATGTCCTTGAGGTCTATGATTAGATTCAGCACTGTTTTTAAGCACTCCTTGAAATGGACATTTTCAGATTCAGCTGAGCATGTGAGGTAACCAGCAGGGGTGTGTGTGTGGGTAAAATGGAAAACTGAAAATGGGAAATGTTTTAAATGTATGTGAAACATGTATGAGTGTGCTCACAGATGTCTTAACCTCCCTCTCTCTCTGTGTGTGTCTTTCTCTCTGCTGGCAGGAGTGGTCAGTCTGTCTAGTAACATTGTGGTGCTGCTGATGTTTTTGAAGTTCAGAGAGTTGCGTACTGCCACGAATGCTATCATTATCAATCTGGCTTTCACTGACGTTGGTGTAGCTGGTATTGGTTATCCCATGTCGGCAGCCTCAGACCTGCACGGTAGCTGGAAATTTGGTTACACAGGCTGCCAGGTATCAACACATCAGCAAACACAAAGCAATACTGTGAATAGGATCATAGCTAAAGGGCATTTTTGGGGGTCACTGATGAGTAAAAGTGGTTTTCTTAGTTCCTTGAAATGCACTTTTTGCTCTTACTTTTTTATGGTTTTGAAAAACTTTTTTAAATTTTCTAAAAAAGAGTAATATACACTCCAGTGCCATCTGGTGTTATGTAAAGTATATTTAGGCTTAAATATTTTAGTTTAAAATATTGATTTTTTTTTTCCCAATAAGAAATAACACAGCATTCCATTAACAGTGGTAGATATTTAATATATTTGAAACAAAATTTTCATTAAAGTTATTATTATTTGTCATATGTTCTACTTTTGTACATGTAAATAGCAACAGAAATTGCTTCTTTTATAGATCTACGCTGCCTTGAATATCTTCTTTGGAATGGCTAGTATTGGACTGCTCACTGTGGTTGCCATCGACCGATACCTCACCATATGTCGACCTGATATAGGTATGCTATCCATACAAATACCTGAATGAAATATGAACCACAAAGGACTGTGTTTAATGCATTGCTCAAAGACAGAGGCCAAATGCATTAGAAAATCTATTTGCTACAGGACAGAAGCTGACAACACTATCATACACACTTCTCATTGTGGCTGCTTGGCTGAATGCTGTGTTTTGGTCATCTATGCCCATTGTTGGTTGGGCAGGATATGCTCCCGACCCCACAGGAGCCACCTGCACCATCGACTGGAGGAACAATGACACGTGAGTCAACAATGATATTACAGGCTGTACAGACACTTTTTATTAGTTTACCACTCTTTTATCAGTTTTACCAGCTTTTCTTAAAGAGATGAGTGGGGTGGGGAATCCAAGTGGGACTTATGCTGTTTTTTTTTTTAGATCTTTTGTGTCCTACACAATGACTGTGGTCACTGTCAACTTCATCATTCCTCTGGCTATCATGTTCTACTGCTACTACAATGTCTCAGTTACTGTGAAGAGGTACAAAGCCAGTAACTGCCTAGACAGCATCAACATAGATTGGTCAGATCAGATGGACGTTACCAAGGTAGTACCAGCATTATAGTATATTATATTTTTATTTAATTTCCTAGACAGCTTATTGGGTAACACTTTATTTTGATGGTCCCTTTTAAACAATCTGTTGACAATAAGTAGCTTTGCACCTACATACTATATCAACTAGCTCTCATTAGAATATGAGTACACTCTCTAATTCATATCTGTTAACTCTTTATTGTGATGGTCTCCCAAAAGACACTCTACTGACTATAAGTAACTTTGCAAGTACGTATCAACTTATTCTAACTTTAACCCTACCAGTCTACTAATACTCTGCTAGCACTCTATTGAGAGTTTGGTGCAATGTTACTTATAATCAGCAGAATAAGTTACATGGACCATCAAAATAAAGTAAAACCGTTTATTGAAATACATCTTAAATAAAACACAAAAATTATGTTTAAAAAAGATAAACTTCAAAAGGAAAAAAGTAATTATTTAAATTATTTAATTATTAATAAATTATTATAATATAACTTATATATAATAATAGATATAATTTAATAATTATAATATTAAATTAATAATTATTATTTATTATAAAATAATGAAAAAATTGTATTTGAAATGTTGACTTGGCAACTTAATAAATCAATTTGAAGTACTAAAATGATATATAAAATAAATACAAAATAAAATGAAAATGTAAATTAAAGCAATAGAAATCAAAAATTCAAAAAGTGCATAACAAAAATTATTCAATACATTGAAATTAAAATGAAAACATCAATAAAAACTTTATTACAAATATTAATAATATATTACTAAAATAACACTGCTTGACAGGTTTTGTGTTGAATGCTTCTTTATTTTTTACAGATGTCCATTATAATGATAGTGATGTTCCTCGCTGCCTGGTCTCCATATTCAATCGTGTGTTTGTGGGCATCATTTGGTGACCCCCAAAAAATTCCAGCTCCAATGGCCATAATTGCCCCACTCTTTGCCAAGTCCTCCACCTTTTACAATCCTTGCATCTATGTCATCGCCAACAAGAAGTAAGGCTTCCATGTGCCATTTTGTTGCAATACACTGCTTTCTTTTCTCTTTTTTTACTAATAAGTTATATTTGTTGCCTGCAGGTTCAGGAGAGCCATCACTGGAATGTTACGATGTCAAACCCGACAGAGGATCACTATTAGCAACCAGTTTCCAATGGCGGCATCATCTGCGGCACTCAACCCCTAAATGATGACACCACCATATATTCAAACATTCATAAAACATCAGCGCTGGCCGCTTTCTGTCTGCTCCCATGTTTAAACACCGCTAGGTCTTGATTACTTTATAGTTACATACAAATGCAAAGTGTCTTTTTACCATGAATGTTCTTCCTGCAACTGACATTGACTTCCTTTGACCTTGCTTTTCAGTATAGTCTGATAATATTTAGTCTGATGCTTGTTACACTGTTATCAGTGTACTGCAAATCCTGTGAAACTGCTGTTGTTGATACTGTATTTATGTAAACATTTTTCATTTGAATAAAACCAGTGCCACTATGATTTATCATAAAGATTGCTATAGTTTATAAAAGCTAAAATACGGTGCCTGTCATATACTATGAAATATTCGATGATATGTGTCCGCCCAAAATATGCAAACTGACTGAGGGAAAAATCTGTGCAAATATGATATTTGATATACATATATTGAGAACATTTTTTTATTGAAGAACCTAAAACAAATGTGTCATAACACGTGTGAGGCATGTAAGCATCCTTTATGACATTTATTTCACATTTACACATTTTACAAATAATTAATATTATGTATAATGCACACATTAAATAATGTACAGTGCCTCAAATTTGTAATGCCTAGCTCCAAGAAAAATATTTGTTTATTTAACTGTCATGCCAACAGAATCCAAGATTTTATAATAAGACTGTTTATAATTGTGGCTCTTAACCCAAAAACCTGAGCACTTCATTGACTTGTGAAAACACATTTAGTGGGGGGTGGGAAAATTGTTTTGATGCTGGCCCGCTACAGCACTAGTCCTACACCACGTTGTTATCCAGCCAGAGCTGGATCTCCAACAGGTTCCGCTTCATCCATTCAATATTGTTCTTCACAGTCTCTACTGCCTGCTTCCTAGGCATCTCACCTGCTCCTGCATTCGGATGAAGTGCAAAAAAGTGCTCCATCTGAAAAGAGAACAACATATTGCTCTTTGCTTGATTAGGCAGATTAAAGTCAAAACATCATACACACTCACACACACAACATAGCTTTTGCTTCTTACCTTCCACAGCTGCATATGAGTGTTGTATGAACTAGTAATTCTGGAGGGCAGGCGACCCAAGTTTCTGTCATTAATGGTATATCTAAAACAGACACATCATCATAAATATCAATGTTATTCTCTAAGGGAAGGCTGATCTTTTTCAGCTGTTAGATGAACTAACCTGTTCACTAGGTAATCCCAGTTGAGCGTGACCCAGTCCCAGGCCATGGTTTTGCCATATGGGTTTCGAGATACATACTGCACCAAAGTAAAAACATCTTGACTCCTCACAATGCTTTCATTTTTAGCGGCTTCAAGCAACCTGTTACAAAAGCAAAACATTTGAATAAATGAATATTTTGAGCGCTAGTTTACTTCTACAAAGTGCTTATCATTTAGCAGACCCTTTTATCCAAAGCAGCTACTAATAATACTGCAAGCATGTTCAATTTCAAATGTCTTATACATTATTAAATAAAAAGGCTATTAGAAAGTCAAGTGTTCTTGTTAGTGGGAGTATCCATAGACAGATTCCTTTGTCTTTGTGTCATGCATATCTGAGAAAAATTAATTATTTAAAAACTTTATATATATTTCAGAAAAAAATAAGGATGTGGAAACTATTGATTGGATTTTGAGAATCTGAACTTGCCATGATTTATGGATAGATGGGTTTTAATGAGACCAATGACATTTTGACTGAACATTACAAGGTCAAAATGTATCATATACATGGATGGATTATTAATCCTAATGTTAATAAGACATGAGGGGATAACTGGGAGGAGATAGTTTACCTATGAAGGAGAGTGATATTTTCTACAGAAGCCAGGCCGTAGAGCAGCTTGTCTTTCTCCTGAGCGAGAGTGGCAGAGATATACTTGCGGAACATGGTTTCCCAGCTCTGGACTGATCCTGACCTCTTCATGCCGTATCGATACACCAGCAACCTTAAATTAACAGGCACACTGCTGCTCCCCAATCAGATAAAGAGCTCTGTTAATACACATTCTAATTGGATCGCTGGAGGTATTTATGCATGACTGTAATTACCTAATTGTTCCATCGATCCATTTACTGAAAATGTCAGAGGCTTGGTCGAGAGCTTCCTGGTCATTCATCTGACATGCAATGCCCAAAACTGTCTCTCTTAGCAGCCTGTACATGAAAAAAAAAAGAAATCAAAATATTAAAAATAAAAATAATTAAAAATACTTCAATATTTAAGTTCTTCATTCAACTTATTAATTATATATATATATATAATTGTATTTATTATAATTGTATAATTGTATTTTCTTTTCATTAAGTTAATAGAGAATCCAAAACAGAAAATCTTTTAGTGGGCAAACACTATTCAACATTAATATATAGGCCTGAACATGAATGATAAATTCAAAAATGTATTGTTGGCCTGCTGTAGAATTTTTTTTTTTTGTTATTTTGGACAAAAATATTTCTCACCGCTCTGTTTGCAGCCCCTCATCATTCCACCCAAGCTCTTTGGATATCTTCTGCACATGGTCACCAAATAGTTTCTAAACAGAGATATGATGTGAAACAGACCATTTGAGTAACAAAAATAAAAGCTATAACTCTCACACTGGGAATAAAATCACATTTGAACTTTGTATATCATTTGTCATAAAAATGTATTATTTTCTTGAATTAAGGTATATTGAATATTTTGGGATCCAACCTGGAATTTGGGATACAGCTCTGTTTGATCAGCCAGCATTTCTCTCACATAGGAGATAGAAGTAGATACTCTATCCCACACAATATATTCGGTTTCATTGGCCAGATATCTTGTTAAGTTGAAGGCATGTCCATAATCAACAATATCTGCCCTGTAGTGCAAAACAAAAGGCAGCATTTCAAGCATGACGTCATTATCCTCACTTTATGACCTCCACTGTAACAAAAAAAAGCTGTGCTATGAAAAAAAAAAATCAGATTTACTTTTTTGCCTGTCATCAAGTCAAGATTGAAAGCATAAGCTCTCTGCAGCTGGAAAATGTTTGGACTAACTCACCGTCCAAAGGCAAATACATCATCAATGTAGCCGCTTCGGTCAGTTGCATCATACACCTAAAAAAAGAATAAGCATTGTGTTTTATTATGAATTATTACATAGCTCTTTGCAATACTTGATTAATAAATAAATAATAAATAATAAATAAATTAATAAATAAAATTAATACTAAATATTAATACCTGATGATTTTTAGAGAGTTGCTCAGCAATATCACTCCACACATGGTCATAGTGATTTACTCTGTAAAAGCCCATATGGTCTTTGTTGACTTTGATGAGACCATCAGTAGCAGGGGAGTATCCAGCAATTACTGCCTCTAATTAAACACAGGCCAATAACAGAAATCACACAGCAGAATACCTGAATTAAAACAACCTATTTCTCAATACAAAAAAGAAAAAGTCAGAGCATATTGTTTACCTGTTTGTCCCATGTCAAACAGGAAAGAAGCGTTATTGGAGTCAAGTGTGCTCCATTTCACAGGAATGGTCCATTTGTAGCTGTGGGACAAGAGTTAAAACATCTGAGTGAACTAAATACAAACCAGAGGTCAGTTCATTATCGGTCTTCCTTCCTGTAAAGACTAATCAGGGGAAGTATTATTTGTGATCATGCTGTTGAACTTAGTTGGGTTAGATAAAGAATACAAGAGCAGTGCTTTTCAACTGATGGGTAGTGAGTGAAAGATGGGTCTCAGATCTGTTCTGATTGAGGACAGTAAGGACAAACCAACCGTAGAATTATGAAGAATTCATAAAGCAAAATAAACTGACTTATCTACTTTTTAAAAGGAGGAAAAAAGCATGTTTTGTATGTTTTGTTCTTGGCATCAAAAGCTGTGCTGCATTTGATTAAACAATATTTGGACAGCATTTTTACAGTATTTGGACCAATATATGATGCATGTCCAGTTTTTATTTGTGACCCTGGACTACAATACTATATGTAGTCAAAAGAAGCATGGGTATACATAGAGTACATATAGCAATAGTCAACAATTCATTGTATTGGTCATAATTATTGATTTTTCTTTTATTCCAAAAATCATAAAAACTGTAAAAATCATGTTCCATTAGGATATTTTCTACATTTCCTGCCATAAATCTATCAAATCTTAAATTTTTGGTAAGTAATATGCCTTGCTAAGAACTTCATTTGGACAATTAAAAAGTGATTTTCTCAATATTTTTGAACCCTCGCATTCCAGATTTTTAAATAGTTGCATCTTGGTGAAATATTGTCTTAACAAACTATACATGAATGTAAAGCTGATTTATTTAGCTTTCAGATGATGTATAAAACTCAATAAATAAAAATAATACCCTTATGACTGGTTTTGTGGTGCAGGGTGGAGTTTTTGCTAAAATGTTGGGCCTATTTGGTTCATGGTAAAATCACAGAATTTCAGTGTTTGATTAGACTGATGTTTTTATTGCGTGGCACAATCAGGCTCACCCCAGGGCAGTGCTGGGCTGACTGGGGTCAGCATTGGGGTCCAGAAGGAACCTGGACTGACTGAGTTTAGCTTCAGTGTTTGTGTTGGTCAGAGTCAGCAAAGGATAACCCATCTGCTTGGTCCATGTGTCCATGATGTCTGCCACAGCTACCCCACTCTCCTATGACCCATGAGAGATGTATATTGCCAGTCAAAGTTTAGAATATTTAAGATTTTTAAATGAATGTAAACCATGATTGTTGAAGACTGGAGTAATGATGCTACAAAATTCAGCTTTAATTTAATAAATAATAATAATTATAGTTAATACATTATTGAGCAAACCTGGAGAGAACATTAAAATGCCAATTTATGGTTGATAAAAGATATTTACTTCAGCCAAGGCTTGCCAAAAGTCTGCAGTCTTTGCATTCTGGAATGGGTATGTTTTTAGATATCGCTGTGTTGAAAAAGAAAGGGGTCTTATTTTCACTGCATCACATGTTTAAAATATAACTTTGGAATATTATACGTAAAAAACAAGATGTCTTACTCGACATCCATCCCTAAATGTTTCACGGCCAAGCAAGTCCTCCAGCATTCGCAAAATAGAAGCGCCCTACAATACAACAACATCACAGTTCATACACAAAAACACTGAAAGATTAACAGCATCACTGACGCAACCATACCTTGTTATATGAGATTGCATCAAACACAGATGTGATCTGAGCAGGGCTGGACACATCCACGATAATAGGATGGGACGAGAGAAGAGCATCATCAACCATGACAGGAAATACATCATTGATAAGCATGATGTCCCGCTGAAAACACACAAGAACAATTGGCATAAACATGACATCCAGTCTCTGAAAGAGATATTGCCTATTTAAGAATATATTTAAATGACTCAGGCATGTGCTCACCATTCCCCACTCAGGCTCGGCTTTTTCCACTCCCACATACTCAAAAAAGCTGGCAAAGCCCTCGTTCAACCACAGGTCGTCCCACCAGTCCATAGTCACAATATTTCCAAACCACTGCAAATGAAAGACAAAACAGTTCCCTAAACGGTAAACCCCAAATACCTCATGCTCAATCAGCCCTACATTATATACCGCTCCAGTATATTGTTCCTTTCATAAAATGTGTTAATTCTAGGAAAAAGGCATTTGTACATCTCGCACTACGTTTGTAGCAATGTCATAATTTGCCCAAACATAAAATACATAAATAAAAGAAGGTTGGCAGCATCAGCAGCAAATACTTTGCTCTGAGTGAATGTCTTTACAAGGAAAGCAGTTACAAATTATCTAATTACATCATGATTTTAGACCATCTATAAAAGTTTTCTACAGTTCTGTTATACTGTATCATCATGTAATAAAACTTTAAAAAAAACTTTGTATTTAAACTGTGTCCAACAACCTTGGACCTATAGCCATAAAAAGATAATCTTATCAGTGTACAATATGACTGCAGTAATCATCCTAAAACACCTCACTGTATTTATGCTTGTGAGAGAGTGTAATATGTAACTGTGTGATAATAATCTTTATGGTAACCATATTTTTCTCTGTCGGCCTTGTTGCTGTAAATGGATGTGAGAAAATTCACCCTCTTTGATTGACAATGCAGTTACAGGAAACAGTAAAGTGAGCTGCATGCTCAGCACAGGGTGTTCTGCCAATTTGTATCTGACGTATGACTGATGATGTACTGTATACTTTATGGTCCTCGCTCTGAGTAGTGTACTGGACAGAGAACTTGCAGTGTGTTGTGAGCTATGAATGATATCTAAGCTGCAGTCTGGAAATAGTAGCTACAGGAGATAAAACCTGTTCTAACTTTAGTAATCAGATATGTGATTGTGTGATAGTAACCTGGTGAACAAGCTCGTGCGCAATGACACTGGCCACTCGCTGTTTGTTGACCGAGGAGGACTCGTTCTCATCGAACAGCAGGTTGGTTTCTCTGTAAGTGATCAAGCCCCAGTTCTCCATTGCTCCTGTCCCAAAGTCTGGGATTGCTATCTTATCTGCAACAGAGACAGAATATATACTATGTTCTTTTGTCACAATAATCATTGCATAGAGAGACAAGATATGAATCAGTTGATTAGATACTGTATGATAAAAATCATGAATCAGTGTCATTTTTTTATGAGATGAAATAATGCCCACTAAATAGATTTACTTTACTTCTTTAAAACATCACATTTTCTTTAAACCTCACATGTAAGAAGACACACATATTAAACATTTCTAAATTTGTGTTATGTTTAATTATGTTTTAAAATATATTTTCAAGGTAAAAAACATTGTATATATATATATATATATAATATGTAATAAAAATGATTTTTCAAATAAAAATGTGTGTGTGATGATTTACCAAGTTTCTCTATGGAATATTCCATGTCAAAATACGTCTCAAAGTAATCAAATATAATCTTGGTGACATTTGCAGCATATTCAGCGGTCGAGAGCTGCAAAGGCTGAACATAGATCCGCAACTGTCAGGAGGAAGAGAAGAAATTAATAAAATGGAAAATCCACAGAGGCTCCATGATACTGATTGTCAAGAACTACTTCAGCAAATTATGGATTCAGTAGAACACACAAGAAAAAAAGTGCTTACTGGTATATTTCTTTCTGAGGTCCGCTCCACAAATTTGAACTGGTGAACCGCAAAACATACCAGATAGGTACTCATTTTTACTGACTTTTTAAAGGATGTTTTTGTCTTATGGTCCGACACTTCTTCTATTTTCTGTGAAAGAGAGATTAAGGAGTTATAGTTAACATCTATTAACTGAATAGAAAGCAAGCATAAGAATGCAACAAGAACTGCAAGTAAAACCACACATAACATACAAGCAGACTGATGGGTCAAGACTGGTGTAAAAGTTTAAGCTGCACTTTAAAACGTTCAGTAATTGTTTTGAAGGCTCAAGCAACAAGCGAATGTACCTCCACAGGCATGTTGGACAGCGCTTCATAATCACTGTCATGGGTGATTGAGATTGTGTAGGTGGCCTTTTTGTTGGGCTCATCAAAACAGGGAAAAGATTTACGAGCGTCTGTGGGTTCATGGTCTGTTGCAGCAATTTTCCTGTAAAAGATCAGAAAGGGGTTCATAAAACTCAGCTAGTGGTTTATGTTTACCTCAGTAACCTCATGTGGGGAAAGTCCAACCACATTTTCATTAACATCTAATCAAGATTGATTACAACTAAATTAAACTCACTGTCAGCAATATGTGTGTGCAACAAAATTGATTTTGGTGGCCTCTGAAATTTTGCCCAAGTGTTTTAAAACAAAGTATATATCATTTAAAAATTACATCAATAAACAGAATGTATTCCTATGTGGTGTGACTCATAGGTTTTGCAATTCATCATGAATAATACATTTGTTAATTCTATGTGATATAATATTGTGCAGTTGTTCTGATCTGAACCTTAAACACAACAGAATAGAGCAGTAACAGACCTTAAAACCAAGTTACCTCATGAATAAATAAGCTTTAGCAGATGTAGAACTCATTCTTGGCACCTCACAGCTTTCGTTCCAAGAAATGACGGTATGTGTCAGTTCAGGGCATTTGTTAAATTTTCACACCAATCCCAAATCATATATAAAGGCCCCATCAATGGGTAGTATCCCACATCCACAAAATACTACATCCTAGGGACTGCCATTTGAGTATGTTGCATAAGAATCAGTTGCACTTAATGAAATAAAAGGGAACAGCTTGGCAATACTCAAGCTCCGAAAATAAATCTAGATGCGTAGCACTGTTTAATACTCAGTATTGTAATCTCATTGGGACCATTTTGATATCTCCCTCAGAGACTATATTTCAGTTCTCTGTGTAGCAATAGTCTCAGATCATCTTATACAAACTGTGGGCTACGTTGAGATATTCATGTCCCGTGTAATCTTTTCTCTGTCAAAACAGAGGAGTATAGCTGTAATGGTTTGATATTGAGATTAAAAAAAAAAAATAAGGCAAGGCATGTTGTAATATGGTAAAAGGTCATTTGCATTAGTCAGTTCTGTCTCTTAAAGCTAAAAATCAAGTACATTTTGGGAAGTTTATCCTCTGATATTAACTGATACATTAACTTGGTTAATATCTGAAATAATCAGCGCAAACGTAAAAAAGGTCACTTGTAGTTTAGATAGATAACATCTACTAGTTATAGTCACCAATGTATTTGCAACCAAACCAGGTCACCTAAAGTTTAGGGCAACAAAGTTTTGTAGTACAAGAGTGATGATTGTCCCGATGAAGAGTTTATTATGACTGATGGTCCTGAAATGTTAATGGATGGCAAGCTCTGGAACTCCTATAAACTTAGTTATGATAACCTAGATATTAAAAAATATACATGTCATCAGATTATCTAATAAGTACTGGGCAGGGTTATAAAATAATGTAATTATAGTAATTTATTACTATGCGCTTGAGTCATCTTGAAAATAATAACTATAATAATAGTTTTATATTGAGGAAATTATACTTTTCTTTTCCTTAAAATTTAATTTGGACCTTCAAAATGCCAAACACTTTTTGCACATAAGCACAACCTAAATCTGTCCTGAATTTTTTTCAGTTTTACTGAGCTTACAATTATTGTCAAAACTTTTATAGCCAATGACATCCGCTTCAGTGTAAACTACATTTTAAAATTGTATGCGTCTATATTGAATAAAATTCACAAAAATATTAAGCTCCACAAAGTTTTCAACACTGATAATATTAAAAAATGTTTCTTGAGCATCAAATCAGTAGCAGCAGGTGTTATAGCTAAAAACTGTAATATTTTTTACTTTACTGATATAATGTTAATATACTAAACTTTTGAAGTACTGAAATATGTTTTTGTACCTTTGTAATACAAAGTTATTGAAAAAAAGTTATTGTAATACAAAGGTATTGAAAAAGTCACATGATGAACCAAAGATCATATATAGAATATAGATGTCACTAGATGTAACATCAAATTTGAAATGTAAGGCAGGGAATTCTGGAAATGTCAATTTACTGTAAATTACAGAGTCTTTTCACTTCCAAAAACAATATGCTACCATAAAATACAGTTTTCACCATATATAGTACCGTTACCTTACCGTTAACTATTTAACAGGTTTTTACTGTAGAATTTTAAAGTTAAATTCACTCTCATTTTTTACAGAGTACAATATAGATGTCTTGCTGCGTACCTGGTAACTTCATTCTCCTGATACGTGGTCCTGTAGAAACCGACCAGAGAGCCATTGAGCCAGCCCTGGAAGTTTAGAGTGAGGATGTATTGCTCGTCTGTGCCGGTGACGCTCAGCTGCTCGGCCGCCTCCACCACCACATACTCCTGTGGCTTGTACTCAAAGCATTCCTTCACCTGGACAGGGGTCAAGCCGGATGGGCCACTGCGCTGCAGAGAGGGCACCACAGTGACAAACGTCTCTCGGATGTGGAGCCACAGGTGCTGACTAGGCTGCGTCAGGGTCAGATGGATGGACACAGTCCCGGTGTAGATGTCTGTGTCGAGGTCGGGCTCCAGGTGCAGGTCATAATGGAAAGGTACCATGTAGTCAGGTAAGCGAAAGTTGTTCCAGCCTCCATTTGTGTTGTCGGAAGGTTTACAGGGGCCCAGGTTCTCTGGCAGAGTTGTAGGCACTGGTGTTGTGGGTAATGGTGTTGATTTGGGTTCCTCTACAGATGAAGAGGTCTTCTGGCTTAAACCAACTCCAAGCCCCACAGCAACACCTGTCACGATGACGACGGCGCAGATGATAGCAGCATGCTTGCCTCGGATAAAATAGCGCTTCTCCTTCTTTTCGAACTCCAGGCTTTCCATGGCGAGCCGCAGAGAGTCAGAATGTGTACAAACACTCAAAGTTCAGAAAGTCAGAACACTCTCTTCCTGTGACACACATAAACACACACACACTCTCTATCCTTACTCTTATTTTGCCTCCAGAGAGAGAAAACAGCTGTGTCTGGATTCCCAAATGTGTGGACATATGCAGACCAACACACGCTCACGCAGGGCAGCCTGTGGGAGGCACAGAGGTTAAGGCAGGAGTTCAGTTTCACCACAGTCCAAAAAAATTGCTCTGATCTCTGTAAGGTCAGAGCCACGCGTTGTCAAAATGTCTACGCTGGGAGTTGATCCTCTAGCTGTAGTGAGGCAAGTCCTCACTCACCAAATCTTATCCTGACAGCAGTAATACAAAGGGGACAGGGGCTCAATTTGCACCGCCCTTCAGTTAAACATAAATCAAAATATGTTAATCAGCAGTCAAAGAGGAATGATCACAAACAAGCATCAGAGAGAGAAGCTTAGGGGAGGGAAGCATAGGAAAGCAGAGTAAAAATGGAAGGAGTTATTATGAGAAGAGGATGGGGCTTATGGGAGTGATCTGGAGAATGTTACAAAACTGTCGCAGTTTTAAGTGGATGAAGAGATTTTAACCAGGACTAAAATGGTAAATTATGAACAGTTTTGTCAGACATTAGGCTACAGCAGCTTTCAGTAGAGCTTTAATTACAACATCTTACTGTTGAATAGAGAGATCAAAATACAACCACTTCAAATAACATGCATGTTTACTTACTCAATGTGGTTTTATTGAGTCAAACCAACAGATTATAATAGATTTAAAAAAAAAAACTTTAAAACATTATTTAAAAATCTAAATCTTTAAAGATCAGAGTTTGAGAGGCCTTTTCTAAAAACCCATCACAAAAACTGACTGTTGCAATGGTGCAGAGTGTTTTGTGGCTGATCAGTCCAAATACTTAATAAACCCACTGAGTAATATTTTACAGGAGTCATCAGGATTTTTTATAGGAGTGCTGCAAGGTACTGTAGTTAAAAATAGCTTATCAATTTGTTAGTTTCCATAATCATAAATCATTTATCACTCTGTTTGAAACATTTCTGGTAAATGCAAAATAATAAGGAGTGGTAATAATGGTACTGTAAATGTTTTATCTGGGTGTATGATAAAATTATGTTACATGCTGTTAAGATGAATAATCACTCACTGAATTTCCTCACTGTATTAGACTATAAATGGCCTAGCAAAAGAAATTAGATCAGCAAAATGGTCATCTTGGATCTTTTCTTGGCCTCTACTGTGACACCAAACCTTTTTTTTTTTAAATTATATATATTCTACAATTTATAAACATATTGTAGAAACATGATAAAGTTGCATGCTATGCAATGATTAGTTTGGTAAGAAGAGCTATACAAATAAAACTGAATTTAATTATTCAACAGCTGATGTTCACTTGGACCTATCGGGCATAAATGGCCAGCCACACACTAAAAGATAAAAAAGTATTTTTATAAGCCATTCATTTCTCAATGTAGCCTTTGTCAATACTGTATATGAATGGCAATAGGTCATCTAAAAGCTTTGCATGTGACTTTTATTAGACTACTGATATTACTAGTGGTTCATGTGAGGGAACGTCATTTTTAACACTTTTCAAAAGTACAATTCAGTTCACTAGCTCCTTTAGTCCAGAGGTGTCTTTAGCTCAGAGCTGCCATCTGGTGCTCATAGCTGAGTAAATAAAAAATAACCTCTGACTTGAGGAAATGTAGAGTATGAAGATGAAAATAGAAACTTCCTGAAATTATACATATATAATTAGAATGTGTCAGGTGTGAATTGACATGGAGACATGAGGTTTTTGTCTTCTTGGCAGTGGGTTGTCAAAAGCGAGTCTCTGTGGCAGCTTCTGTACAGCTGTTCTGTCTCTTTTCATTTTGTCTCTGCTGGTTTTGGGGATTTTCATGACTCCCTTTGGAGGGGAGAGCGGTCTAGTCATGTTTCGACGTAACAAAGAAGGTATCACCTTAGATTTCTGGTTGGGTTTCCTCTTTGTATTGTTTGATTTTGCAGCTGTTTGCTGTTGGTCAGAGTTTTTGGAGTCAGCCATTACCCCGACCACATTCAGACTGACAATGGCCTCGGATATCCCTGCCATGTTTTGTGCTCTGCAGCGGTACTCGCCCCCATCGCTATACGATATTCCATTCAGACTGACTGCTGACCAGCGGATTCCCACACGAGAAGACTCTTGTACATCTGCAGGCAGTAAAGTGATTATGTCATCACTCATTAAATCAAAAGAATGAAGATAAATCTTACTTAAGTGGACATTTACTTGCACATAGATGTAAAAGTGTGCTTTGTAAGATAATATTTAAACACAAAAGCTTTAAAACCAAGTACACTTTAGCTAAAAAAGTTAATTATTTTAAATGTGCAAAGTTCTAATGGTAACTTACAGCCAGAAAGTTTTTTGGGCAATCTTTCAGTCTCCATGCTGCTTTGCATCTGCTTACAACAACCTTAAAATAAAGGAACATACACTGTACACTGGAGACCAGAATTCTAAGATTATCAGTAAAATTATCAGTAATTTACTTTACTCATTTATTTTGTATTTATTTCAACATAACAATTTAGAAAAAAGCTGAAAAATACATTCAATTTTATTTTCAGATTTTTCAAATAAAATAAAAAATGTGAAATATATACAGAAAGAGAACATTGTATATTAGTGCTTTTTTTGTATTATTTATATACTATTATACATTTATTTTTTATATTTTAAATTAGCTTTTATATTTTTATTTATATTTTAATATTTTATAGTAATTTAATTTTTAAAAGTCTTTTGATTTTTTTTTAAATTAGCTTACATTTATTTTGATTTTTTTTAGCTTTAACAACCTAAATTTTATTTAAAATTAGTTGTCAAAGCAACATTTCAAAATTTTGTTTAAGGTGTTCACCTAATATACATATTTAATTTAATTTAGCAATATTTCAGCTAACAAAAAATATTTAAATAACATTCTTTTTATTTAACAATTATTATTTATTTAATACATTACCCATGTTTTATTAATAATTTAATTATAATTATAATTTAATTTAAATATAATTTAATAATAATAATAATAATTTTAATAAAAACAAAAACAACTGAAATATACCACATAAGTGTAGAATGAAGATTACCATGTTTAATAAGGTTGGGTATGGCAGATTTGATCCACATAAGTGTTGGGGTTGGGTGTCCTGTAGCTTCACAGCGAAGTAGGATATTGCTACCCAGTAGAGCTGTGATCTTGGTGGCAGAGGTCACCACATAGGGCCTGCGACAGCGAGTGAGCTCCACGCTCTGAAAGGGAACTCCAGCAAGATTCGGCGGTTCACTACAGGTCAGGAATCGATCCAACAGGACCAGAGACGTTTCTGGAGCTTTACTAATGTCAAGCAAAGTAGAAAGCCTACAGTCACACACCCAGGGATTGTCCTGAAGACCTGCAGAAGGGATGAAGTGGGTTAGAGAGGTTGATGACACATTTGGTGCATTGATTACATAACCTGTTCTCTCCAGCATGACTGGACTAATCAGAGCACAGGGCTTTGGTTTCCACTGGAGGAACGCAATGACACATCAAAAGGCTGAAGACTCTCAGATTGCATTAAGATATTACGTGTGTGTCTGTGTGAACCAGTCAGGTTGAGTAAATATTTAATGGCCATGAGACATTAATGACTTAATTTGGTTTTGCTGGCAGTGTCTGTGTGCATGTGTATCTAGCACCATTTGTCTAGGAGTTTTGTGAGAGCCAATCACGGTGTGTTACTGGAATGTTTTGTGCTAAAGACATTTTCTTATTTATCTTAGCTCACTAAAACACCAGGATCCAAATGTCAGAAACCACACAGAAAATTTGGGATTACAATTCTAATTTAAAAGTATCGTTTTAACCCCCAAACTGTATGACTTTCTTTCCTAAGTGCAAGTACATGGGAACTTATTCTAACCCTAAACCTGCCAATCTACTAATACTCTACTAACACTCTAATGAGAGTTGGTAGACATGTAAGAGAAATATTATTTACAGTCAACAGAATTTGTTAAAGGGACCATCAAAATAAAGTGAAACCCTAAATTTAAATGTTTTTGAATTTTTATTTCTTTATTTTAAGTAGTATACTAATAATATGTTTCACAAAAGAACACTTAGTTTAGGCTTTGTTGATATAATTTGAACCCAACTGTATATTTACAGTACCTTTTATTGTTGCCTGTACCATATGCTACAGTATATGCAAATCACTGACAAGCAGTAGGATATTTAGTTATCAAACATTTGCGTTCTTCATTTGAGTTATCTTCCTACAGCCAAACAACTGATCTACAGTGTGGTGTTTCACCTAAAACCACAGAGCCTTGGGTCTGTGAGTTGTCACTGAGTGGCCAGAGAGCAGTCAGATCATTGGGCAGGGTGCTCAGTCTGTTGCTCGAGAGATCCAGATAAGTCACATTGGTAAGGTAACGTGCAGCCAGGGGTGGGATTCGTGCCAGGCGGTTATTGTGCAGTCCAAGTGTTCGGAGGCGGGGCACATCCCTGAGTCCCTCCCAGGGGAAGGAGGTCAGGAGGTTCCCGTCCAATCGTAACTCATGAAGGAAAGACAGGTTTGTGAAACTCCTAGGATGCAGAACAGTGATGGAGTTATATGTAAGCCACAAATAAAGCAGTTCTGGCATGCCAGAAAAAGCGCCTCTGAAGATCCTGGAAACAGAGGTGCGCTCAAGACGAAACTTGATTGCATCACTTGGCAGATCTACTGGAATGGCAGTCAAGGCTGGGTTTTTACATAGCACAGTTCTAAAGGAAACACAAATCAAATGGTTAATGCTCATTGTTTTGTTATATACAAATAAAAAAGTCCTTCAAAATAGAGGTCAATATACTGTTAATATATAAAGGAACTTACTGTATAGATTTTTCATTGTGTCAGTGCAGTTGAAACTCTACAACTTACAAATTAGATTACAAAAAAAGATGATAGAAATACCCATTTGACTGTACCTGAGTCCCTCGACATTGCTGCGACCATGGAGCACACAGGTGCACAGAGATGGACATGATGAACTCTGTGCACAGACCACGAAAGCCAAGCACAAAGCGAGGTCTGCATACAGATGTGGATGCATCGCTTTAGAGACACATAAAGCATCTCACACACTACTGTCCCTAGAAAGAAGTAGCAGTCTCTGTCTGAGCAGGACTGTGACTTTCCCAAACACTGCCGTAGATTAAGACAAACACTAAAAGGATTAGCTCAGATTACTGTGGTAATGAGTAGATCAGCACCTATAGTCAGTGTAGTAAAGAGAAACTGGGACTGATGCTTTACAATAATAATAGAAGTACAGTGGAAGATTAATTAAATTACATTTCACAGAGACAGTAGCAAACTGGATTTAGCAACACAAAATTTGGATGCAGAGTAATTTTTATAATTTGGACTGTGATGGGCTCTATTGAAAGTCTGCTTCATGAAGATTCGAGATAGAAAAAAAAAAAAATATATATATATATATATATATATATACTGTATATATATATATTATTATTAGTGGAGCTTGCCCTAAGGCAAGGCTTCACTATTACTATCTCACATACTTATTTATTATTATTATTCCGTACGCTTTTCGGCGCGTAACTAGTCCCGCACCGTTTGTCCTAGACCCACGAAACGGGCGTCAAATCGTGCGGCCTATACGGGAATGGTGTGCTATGACTTTTATAAGCGATCGGGCGTACGATGTTCGTACACGGGGCGAAAAATCGCCCGAAAAAACGCATTGACAATGCATTGCGGCCAACTTTGACGGGTCGTAGCGGCAAGCCAAAATTTCGTAGAAACAAATAATTCACCACATTTGGAGAGGCTGGCAAGCTGTGCGAGAACACACCCCGCAACGGGGTATAAGTTGCACCCCTGGGGCGCTAGAGCCCCCCTTCCGAAAAAATTTCGGCACGCTACTCGATCCGCACCGTTTGTCATACACTCATGAAACAGGCGTCAAATTATGCGTCCTACTCGGATAAGGTGTTTGGTAACTTCTATGAGTGATCGGGGGTACGATGTTCGTACACGGAGCGAACAAAAAGCTGAAAAGTCCCATAGACAATGCATTGCGCCCAACTTTGACGGGTCGTAGCGCCAAGCGAGAATTTTGTACAAACAAATAACTCACCACATTTGGAGAGGCTGGCAAGCTGTCCGAGAACATACTCCACAATGGGGTATAAGTTGTACCCCTGGGGCGCAACAGCCCCATTCCCATACGGGACAGCCCATTAAAAAGAACGAGTTTTTGCAATGAACATAACTCTGGTTTAAAGTGTCATAGAGACATGGGGGTGGGCTCATTAAACTCAGCCAACCAATCAGACTCTTAGGATCACTGTGAAGATGTCAAGCAACCGCCCTAGCAACCGTTTAGAGCACTCTAGCAACTGATCCCATAGACTTCCATTATAAAAAGCCCAGATCAATATCTTTGCATCACAGTGTCATAAAAAAGACGGGGGTGGGCTAATTTGACTCAGGGCAGCAAACAACCAATGGAGAATCCCTTCCCCTCTGCCTAGCCACGCCCTAGCAACCATAATGCAGCACCTTAGCAACCCAAACCCACAAAGGCATATCTTTAAATTTGAAAATCATAGAGACATGGGGGTGGGCTCATTTGATTCAATGCAGCAAACAGCCAGTCATGAATCACAATAGATGCTTCCTAGCCACGCCCTAGCAACCACTGCCAAGCACCCTAGCAACCAAAACCCAAACTGACATATGTTTTAATCTAAAAGTCATAGAAACACGGTGGTTGCTTTAGGTCATTCATATTGACAAGCAGCCATTGAAGTGTTATCATTGGTAGCTGCCAAATCACTCCCTAGCAACCAAAGAGAGTACCCTAGCAACCATATATCAAGACTTATATCTCTACATCAGAACATCGTAGAGACATGGGACTTGGTTCTTTTGACTCATGCTAGTAAATAGGTATCTTTAAGATGCTAGTCTTGCTAACAGTGACTAGCTGCATGCTAATAGCGATTAGCTTAGTGCTAAATCAAGATAAGAACGTGCTAAAAACAACCGCCCTAGCAACCACCCAGAGTAACCTAGCAACTGCATAGCAACACCTTAGCAACCACCCTGAGGACCCTAGCAACCGCATAGAAACACCCTAGCAACCACCCCAGATAACCTAGTAACCTAGTAATATATATATATATACATACAGTATATATATGTGTGTGTGTGTGTGTGTGTGTGTGTGTGTGTGTGTGTGTGGCATGTTATCAGTATCTTAACAATCTTTTTTTGTAATCTAAAAAAAAAGAAAAATCTACAAGATTGTTATTCTTAGTGATTTGTATATATTTCATTACATATGTATCTTATGATATCATTATATTTTATTTATTATATTATACATTATATTTGTTGTTATATTTGTTTATATATATATATATTTATATATGAAAAGATTAAGATAATCACTAAATTCATTACATATTGTCTCTTTCTCTATATTTTAATGGCTATAACAATTAAAAAATCTGAAAGTATACATTTTTAAGCACTCATTATTAAAGAATACAAAGACAAAAATATTTTAATGTAATTAAATCATGTTATCATGTTTGACTTTTTAGAATATGGAACCTAATTAATATATTTTAGTGATGTGAACTACAAAATGTGTTCGTAATTGTATATTTCAAATAAGGCTTGGTGCACACGTTAAAAAAAATATTCCACTGTCTCCATGGGCGCTCTCTTCCATATATCGATAAAAGTGTGACGCTGCATGACTATTGGCTGCGCAGCTGAAGTTCGCATTGCTGATTGGTGAATACATGATGCAGCGAGCGAGACGAACGGCTCATGTTCCAGAATTCTCCTGAGGTAAGAACCGGTGGTCCGTTTTTCTCATATCTGCCTTTAATAACGAATTTTAAGAAATAAAATATGCTGCCCAAGTAATCTATACTGTTGTTTGAAGTATGTGTGGGCATTAGCTAATTCTGAAAGTGACCGCAAAGTGAAGGACTAAGAGTGCTGTTTTAAGGCATATTATACCAGAGACTTGTATTTAACGTTAGGCCGCGGGAGATCGATGGTGTGTATATTTTTTCTGCTTGAATATGCTTTTAGATCAGGATTAGGACAGTAATTCACAATAATAACCGTCTATTAAAGAAACGCGTTTGTTTAAGGTGACTGTGAGACTAACGTTAAATGCAAGTAGCCTGATTAATGCTGCGTGTTGACTGATTAATGAAAATATTTCTTGCTGTTCTGTAAACGTCTAACGTTAAGTTATATAATGTTTTTTCACGAAGTAAGAATAGAGAGAGGTCTTAAACTAAACGCTGACGGCCGCGTCTGACACGCTTGTGCTGGTGAATCGAAGTCCGTGTGAGCTCGATATTAACAGGGCGTCCGTCTCGGCCGCTTTGAGTGTATATGAGCACGAAATATGTTCATCTTGGCCAAAGAAAATATTGTTGAGATACAGTTTAGATGCGGTGTCAGCTGTTTTTATGTAAACTTTTATGTACGTTTGAATAATGAATGCGTCGAGGAGGAGAGAGGGTGTTTTAAGCTGATCTGCTCGTGCGCACCGAATAGAGAGGAAAAGCAGGCTGAATTTGTATTTTATTTGTCGTTGACCAAGGCTGCATTCATTTTATGAGAAATACAGTTAAAACAGGAATATTGTTTGTAAAATATTGATTTTAAAATAACAATGTAAAGAGTTATTTTAACATTTGATCAGATAAGTGCAGCTTTGGTGAGTAAGAAAAGTCTTTTTAAATATTTCAGGCTTTTGTCCTTTAGCACGTAATGTGTTGTAACGTTACCAATAGCCTTATTGTTGGTAATTATTGCTCCGTTTTTTTCCGTTTTGTGTAGAGGCGGTTGACATCCACATGTTATATATCTGATCTAATGTGTCTTCTGTGTCCTGCTACATTTTTCATATGCCTATTAATATCGGTGACTGTATTTTTAAATTTACCATAAACTTATTTGGACATAGACAGAATATCTCAGCTTTATATTAAGAATAAAATTAGTTTTATCTGGTTTAAGTCATAAGGGGTATATTGAAAGTTCCAGGCCTGTGTTTTGTTATATTAACTGTCCCTGTTGTGTGCTGTAAAAAGCATTAATCTGATCATTTTTCTTTCTTTCTTTGTTCAGAATTATCATTGAGCTTTATCTTCTGAGCAATTCTTGAGGTTTGTTGCATTATTTGGTTGTAGTACATTTAAAGGTGCACTATGCAGGATTAAGAAAATGTGAAATATAGGCCCGGTTTCACAAACAGGGTTTAGCTTAAGCCAGGACTAAGCATTAGTTAAATTAAAATATTTAAGCAACTTTTACAAAAATGCCTTATATGAAAATATTACAGGTGTGCATCTAAACACAGAACACTGACATGTTTTAATATTTGTCAGAGCAAGATATTTTAATCTGAGACAGCTCAAATATGCAATTTAGTCTGGGACTAGCTTAAGCCTTGTCTGTGAAACTGGGGGATAATGTATTGTAATCAGACAACTTATTGGTGTTTTTATGGGAGGTAAATGGGAATGTTGACAGCAGTGGTAGCTTATGGGGTCAAGAGATTTTAACAAGTTGTGTCTGACATTTTCTTTTCGGAATTACAGCATTACACGCACCACAAACTCTCCACTGCACAATATCAGGTATGTTTTTTATATTTAAGATTTTTTAATTAAATATGAACAAAGCAATATTAATGAGATACTAATGAGTCATCTCTCTCACAACCTATGTGATAATTCCAGAGCAAATTACCTACTGTTTTTCAGCAAACTCAGTGGTCCTCTGAGAAAACTAATCCTGTCCGAATGCGATGTTTGTGATTGCCCATGATATTTCATTTTACAACGCGTTTCCTTGTGTGTTTTGCGATATCAACGTGATGTCGTAGATGCTCTTACCGTGCACGCACGTTTGATATATTTTGATATAGAAAAAATAAATAAGCACAAATAAAGAGCCTGATCATGTAAACTGTTAAGACTGTCAATTGTACTATCAGTATCAGGTAAGATAAAGTAAAGTAAAGATAAAGTAACCACGCATTAACATGTTTTTTCTGTACTAGACATTTAGCTTCACCATGTTATTTGTGATTATACTAATTGTAATCAGTCCAAATGACTATAGCAATGCACGCATACAGAGCACGTGATCTCTGTGATGCCCAGGTGTAGAAAACAGACCCTCTCACCTCTAATAAACACAGAGGTGTTAGTCCCTTCTGAAATGGTGCATGAAAATCACAGACGTAAGGTGATAACGATCGAAACTCAAACATAGTTTAGAAAACTAGTCCTGTCCGTATAGGGCTAAAGATGCACTATAACACTTCAGAAACTGGGACTAATGTTGTGACATTTACTGGGGAATGTTGTAGGCCTCAATGATTTGTGAATTGTGTTTTTGTGTGTTTTTGCTTTGCAGATCATCTATTCAGAGAACGACCTGCATTTTTCTCTGCAGCTTAACACCTGGTTAGTGTGCAAAATGCCTAAATGATGCTATGTCTTTTTTTTTTTTTTATGTTATTTTCATTTTACTTGCCTAATATGTCTTTCTTTTCTAGGTTTTGGATTTTTACCAAGCAGCAGTTCTTTTGTACTGTTTGGACCCCCCCATCCCCTAACCTCGCCCCCATCCAACCCACCCCTCCCCCCTAAAAAAAGTTCATTTTAATACTAAGTTCTCCATTTGTGTTCACATATTACTGTTTATTTAAAAGTACATTAATTTTAATACTAGGTTGCTAATTTGTGTTTCATCTACTTTTCTTTGTTTTATCTGCTAGTGTTCTTTTTAATTCAAAAATCAAAAAAAAAAAAAAAAAGCTTATTTGCTATATTTGTAAGCTGTTCTTTTTTTGTCAATTAACTAACTTGCTTTTTCTTGAGAATACTTTGCAGATTGTTTCTTCTCAGCATTTTGTGAAGTAAGTTGCTGTTATTTGAAAATATTATATAAAAAGGTCATTTTGAATACATTACTTTTTGACTGTATCATTAAAAATATTTAAGTCATTTTTGATAAGAGATCTGTTCAGACTATAGCTGTAAAAAGGATAAAAAGAGTATTAGGATAATAAAATTGCAAAAGGCTGTCATTTAACTAAATTAACTGACTCTTAATATGGAGCGTGTTTGAAAATTAAGCACTTTATGGCCTGTGATATTGTTTTTAGAGCATCTTTACAGAGAGCATCACATTTACTCAATGTCTGTATATTGTTGTGGAGTTAATTAATGGGTTGGTCAGATATGTTATGGATTTTTTATTTCATGTTTTTGGTTTTTCTCCGATTTTATTTATTTTTTTATATCTTTTAAAGGATGCCTCGTAAAGGCAGGAGATCCCGGGCGCAAAAGGTTCGTTGGACGAAGTTAGACCTGACAGGACAGACGAGCATCAGTAAAGGTGTGGCTCAGTTTTCCGATACACAGCAGTATGAAGATGGCGACAACACATCTACAGTTCTATCAGTGCAGGCGTCTCACTGCCAAAGTGATGCAAGGTATGACGTTTTCTCACGAAATCATCAGTGCACATGTGTAGCTCTGACATTCCTTGCGCACCACAGTGAGGGAACTTTGTTCAAACAGCCTGATCTTGACAGAGTGTTAGAGGAGGGTGATGCTTTATATGTTGGCATTAAAATGCAACTTATTGCTGACGGAAGATTCCAACAGAATCATCTAAGCATGGATGAAGTACCTGTTTGCATCACAACTTCTAGCCACACCTACAATGTCCAAAAGTCAGAAGTGTTGATGGGATACTTGAGAGCCAGAGGAACTCCTGAAATAGAAAGATGGTGGATTCCTCTTGATGAAAGACTTCAGTGTCTCTCAACAGATGTCAGCCATGCACTTCTTATGGTTTCTCCAGAGTGCTTTGCTGTGTTCAGAGATGGATCTGGATATGGATATGGATATTTTGATTCACATTCCAGAACTGCTGAAGGTTTCCCACATCCAACTGATGATGGAACTGCAGTTATGCTCACTTTTACTGACATGAATGACATGACCAGCAGACTTCTTCAGCTTTTTCAGAATCGTGGTGATCAGACGTGCTACGAATTCATGCCTGTTTCATTTGAAATGCAGCAACAGTCTGAAAAACCATGCTCCTCATCAGCATTTTTAACTTCACAAGCAACTTCATCTCTACCTAAAACACAAACGAACGCTGACATCAGAATCCCTGAAGATCTTGGTCTTACAGATGACAAAAACAAAAGTGTCATGAAAGTTTTAAAAACAAACAAGCAGCGAAGAAGAAAAGAAGTGCGTAATATTGTGAACAAAAAGCAAGAAGCAAGACTTGAGAAAGACCGGGAACAAAAGAGAAGAGAATATGATAGGAAGAAATATGCCACCAATTTGCGGTTTCGGAAGAAGAAAATCGACTACACAGTCAGGAGGTATCACACCGATGCTCCTTTCCAGAAAAAAAGGAAGGACTACATGGTCAGGAGGTACCACACCGATGCTCCTTTCCAGAGGAAAATGAAGGACTACATGGTCAGGAGGTACCACACCGATGCTCCTTTCCAGAGGAAAATGAAGGACTACATGGTCAGGAGGTACCACACCGATGCTCCTTTCCAGAGGAAAATGAAGGACTACATGGTCAGGAGGTACCACACCGATGCTCCTTTCCAGAGGAAAATGAAGGACTACATGGTCAGGAGGTACCACACCGATGCTCCTTTCCAGAGGAAAATGAAGGACTACATGGTCAGGAGGT
>JAUCMT010000024.1:4618815-4631477 GCA_032357475.1 Enteromius thamalakanensis | reverse complement strand
AGTAAAGTACAGATACTTGAAAAATGTACTTAAGTACAGTAACGAATTACAACTACTTCGTTACTGTCCACCACTGAACACTACTGACTTCATGATTGCGAGATAGATAGAGGGTAGCGCTTCAGACCAAAACAAAGCATGACATCAGTTGAGGGCTGCATCTGCGCTTTTTAAACAAGAATATCCAGGCTGTACTACTGCTGTCAGCGATATGAGTACTTTTAATTAACATGTAATTGACATTTTATGATTATTACAATAAATTTCTCACATACGGTACCTTTAATTATCCGCTAAATGAAGCTGCATAACAGTTTAACATTGATAATAAGGTGATAAATTTTAAAAAAAATCATGTGACACTGAAGACTGTATAGAGAAATAATGCTGGAAATTCAGTGTTGCCGTCACAGGAATAAATGTAATTTTTTAGAAAATAGAAAACTATTCTTTTAAATTATAATAATATTTCCTGTTATTACTGTTTTTACTGTGTTTTTGACCAAATAAATGTAGCCTTGGTCAACATAAGATAACTAATAAACTCTTACTAACCCAAACTTTTAAACAATAGTGTAGCGGATCTTTAGCAGATCACTAGTTAACTTGTGTTATTTCCTTGATAAGGCTAATAATCAGTTTAAGGATTGTGGTTTATGTGTATGTTGTGTTTGGATTTATGTGTTACACAGCCACTATTATGTCATGTGGATGGATCATATACCTGACATACTACAATTCCCGTAATATTGGACTCGTCCTCACACTCATCATTAACCGCCTCTATAAGAATGGATACATACACATCGGTAAGTTGGCGTAATGTTGTTTTTTGTTCCATTTTTTCATGATTGATTTTTCATGCATTTTTTATTTTGTTTTACAGGTTCATTTTCCTTCTCTGTGCTGTCTGGCAAGGTCATGTTCCGAGATGTCTATTTCATCAATGAAGACATGTCGATCAGGTATACAACAAAGAATAATTTAAACAAACTATTGCTTATTCCTTGTTGTCTGTGTGTTTTTATTCATTGTTTATATCCCATCTTTAATCACTTTATTGGTAACTTTATTTCCAGAATTCAAGATGGGTTACTTATATTTCGTTGGTGGAAGATGTACAACCCCAAACAGAAACAACATGGTCAGTGCAAAAGTATAGTAAACAACCCATACAAACCATGACAGACTTATGTTGCTGTTTATTTAATCATAACACAAGTCTTCTAATTTCTCTATTTTCAGTGATAATTCTCCATAAATTGCGGGTGAAATTGATGTGTGTTGATATATTGTTGGTTCTGCTGTTTCTAGACCCAAAGGCTGAGACACGGCTCTATGTCACGCTTAATGGATTTGAGTTCCATGTGTATAATCGCACGGATCTGTACACTCGGCTTCAGGAAATATTTGGCCTAGAGCCCACCCTTATCCCGCCCCACCAGGATGAGGAGAAGGGCCGAGAGCAGAGGGATAAATCCCTGGAAAGGTAAACATTGCGCTAATACAAGGGGGAAAAAATCTGGCTCTGATTCTCGTACATAAGATTAAAGTGATTTTTTTTGAATGTTGAAAAACTTGGACCAGCTTTTATAATCAGAAACCACTAAAAACAAGGCCTCGTTAACACTAGTGCATTTTGGTTATGCCTTTTGTTTATACCACTAGAGCATTTTTGAAGTCGAAAATGGAGACATTTTGAAAATGCATGAAAACATTGACCCTCTCAACATAAACGCATTGGCTCAACCATCCATCTATTTTCTGAATAATTGACAACAGATGACAAAATCAACTCATTTGTTGATTTTTAAAATGTGCAGCTCTAGCTTCATGTTGGTTGAGCGTTTTCCGCATGCACTCTGTATTTGTGATGGCTACAAAACTATTGATTTATTGTTCATTGAATTCTGTAAATTGAATCTAATGGCTTGGAGGCGTTCGCAGAGTTTTTTTCTTTTTACGGTAACCGTGCAGCACTTCATATCCGACCAAATGTGCTCATGAATGAAGATGTGTTTTTGCTGTTTTTAAAGTGTTCACATCAAAGCTGAGACTCAGGACCCGTCATCTTCCTGGAGGTCTCTCATCCCTGTCATCAAAGTCAACATCAGTACAGTGAGTTCTGCAATGTTCTTCACCCATTTACTGTCTGACACCGGCTACCTGCGTCATTCATACTCCATACTGTAACAAAAGGAATGAATTCAGTCTACTTAATATTACCTTCCCATGGCTTGTTTATATAACTCTCACTGGTTTTGCCCTCAGGGTCGCGTAGCGTTCGGCAATCACCATCTTCCCCAGACTCTCTGTATGAATTTTGACGATGCCTTCCTGACATATGCCACCAAACCACCTAGCAGCCATTTGGATCAGTTCATGCACATTGTGAAGGGTTCTCTGGAGAACGTCCGTGTCATGCTGGTGCCCAGCCCGCGATACCTGGGCCTTCAGAATGATGAGTGAGTCTAATAATCTCTAGTCTATAAGAGTTGATTAGATTAGGTTAGATTAGATTTCTTTGTCTTTGCTGAGGTACAGAGCCAATGAACTAGCTATAATCTAACCTGATGTGCAAATAGGCATACTGTATATTATTTAGAGAGAGCATGAAATCACTAGGTAAGCACAATTTCTTGTGTTGGCATATTGACTATTGCAAGACTATTGCAAAACAGACATACCCTTGATTTCTTCTTTGTAAATAGCCTTTTGTTCACACTATCCTTTAAAAGTGTGGGGTTGCTAGAATTGTTTAATGGTTTTGAAAGCAGTCTTTTATGCTCAACAAGGATGTTATTTTTGGGTTCTGTGGGTCTTTAATTAATACAAATGTCAAAAGAATAGTATTTATTAAGACATTTTATTATTATAGCAACAAAATATTCAATTCAGATAGATTCAAGTGCATAATGTGTCATTAGTATCTCTGTATTTAGGCTTTACATTTAAATTGCTTTTATTCTTATAAGTCAACTTTTGAAGGGAAACTGGCATTTAAATAATGCACATGGCTGCAAAGCTGATTTAATATTTAAATAATATAAATGCAGATGGTATGAAGTATAGCTAGCTAATGACCAGTTCAGCGAAAATGGCATACAGTATAAATAGAGAGGGTGCTGTGTACAAGTGATAATGGGGTATATGTGGCCGTTGACCATTACAGTGCACATGACATGGTGTATAAATAGAAAATAGGACAATATGGCAATATGACTGGCTTGATGCAGGATAACAGGCTATAATAAATGGCAAATCACCACTACAGTTTTAAAATACGCATTTATAACACCCACTGGGAAGTACTAGGAGGACATTTGTGCTTATATACACAAAAGTTGAGTTGTTTAGTGAGAATATAATTTCGCTGCATCATGAGACAATGAATTTACTCTACCTTATGTGTGTGCATTGTTCTGTAAATATAATTATCAAAGGTTATTAATGTGCTGTTTGGCACACAAAGGTTTATTCAAGTAATCAGAGCTGTTCATTTGTGCCATTAGTTACGACAATTATACGCACTGATCTGTGTAATTTAATTTAGATTGAAAGTAATATTAACACAATGACCTGAACGTTAATTGCTTTTTGCATAGATAAGCTCTTTCCCATGTCATTTATTGTTTATTTGAAAGTAAGAATGGGTTAATTTTCTTTGTAATTAATTGGTGTTCAAGAAGATTAGTCCTGATTGTCAGCTGCTCGATTGGTAATGATAAGTGATCTGTTAGAGTGATGTAGATGTTGTTTAAAGAATGATTTCCTGTCTCTAGACCTCCCAGACTCATGGGAGAGGGCTTTGTGGTCATGCAGTCGAATGATGTTGACATCTACTACTACCAGGATGAACCAGGTAATCATTGTGACTGGTTAATGTTTTTGTCTTTTGTTATGTTGTGTATAAATGTCTGGTCTGGTGATTGCTTTTTGGTATGCTGGCTGGCATAAACAGTGATACGTGTGTTTTTCAAATGTTTGCTGTGTGTTTTTTTTTTTTTTTAGGTTTGGTCCCAGAGGATCTGGAGAATGGAGATACAGAAGCCTGCTCTGAAGATGCTAGGCTACAGGACTTGCCTCCATGCTGGGGTTTGGACATCGTGTGTGGCAAAGGAACAGACTTTAACTATGGCCCCTGGGCCGACAGACAGAGGTACAAGCACTCGTTCACATTATTGTTTTTTGGTTTTGTCTCAAATTTACCATTGGTTCACTAATGTTTAAAATTTTGAGGTCAGTAGTTTATTTGAGCAGAATTACAGTAATAGCAGTAATATTGAAAAATATTATTTACTGTATAAAAATTAATGTTTCCAGTTTTTTTATGCTTTTTAAAATAAATTGCATTCATATGGTGGCAAAGTTGATTTTTCAGCATTATTACTCCTGCCTTTAGAGTCACATGATCCTTAAGAAATCTTTGCTTATTGATGTTTTGTATTTTCAGGTCAAGAGAACAGCATTTAATTAAAATAAAAACCTTTTGTAACATTATACATGTCTTCCTTGATCGATTTAATGATAATTTCTTTCAAAAACAAAGACAATCCTACTGTGTATCTTATGTTTTTAATCAACCATTTATTACATTGTGATTGGCCCCCTACAGAGACAGCCTGTGGAAGTTTTTCCTGCCTGCAGACTATCAGCCAATGAAAGTGAGCGATGTTGCTACACCAGGCAAACCCCGACAGATCCTTGCCTTTGAGCTGCGTATGAACATCATAGCTGATGCGACAATAGACCTGCTATTTACAAAGAACAGGGTATTTACACACACGTACACTCCTAATGATTCATATCTGAGTCACATACACTTTTATACATAAACATTTGCCAGGGCAAAGTTTGCTTGCATTCATCGGAGCAATGTGAACCTCTGTCTTTGTTTACTCACTAACCCAAAATCCATTCCTCCCGGCAGGAGACTAATGCGGTCCATGTGAATGTAGGAGCAGGTTCTTACCTCGAGGTCAACATACCCATGACTGTTGGGGAGAATGGTAACTTAACAGAAAAATAACTAGTAGTTAACGAGGGTGACATTTGGCAGTTTTTGTTTGTTTATTGTAAATTAACTTGATGCATCATTACTACGAACTGCAGTTTTGCCATCTTAAGTTCATATCATACTATTTCTAATGAGTTTTTGCTTTTCTATTTCCGTTTAGGTTATTCTCCCACTGTTAAAGGCCAGTTATTACATGTAGATGCAACCAGCAGTATGCAGTACAGGACACTGCTAGAGGCTGAAATGCTGGCTGTGAGTGCAGCACATTAATTTATTGTTTATAAGTTTTATGCAAAACAATATGCTTTCAAACTTGACTAGTCTGTCTTAAAGGCACCTTGGATAATACGGCAGGTTTAAGGTCATGTTTACCAGTGCTGATCAGACAGACTCAAGTGTAGCTCTTCAATACGATGAGTAACTTTTAGTGCAATAACTGATAATCTTCAGAAAATGGGAACATTGCTTGCTGCAGGCGCTTCGAGATCTGACAGTAATTGTCTTGAAATGTATTGTTGAAGATGGGAAATTTGTTACAAAACATGAATTCAGAGAAGTAATATTTGTAATAATTCAGATATTGCATATTGCGAGACCCTTTTCCACTTTGCTGACATTCACCCACGCAGCACTTTGGGAAGAGATGTAGCATCAGTATAGAAGTGTATACGAAACAAGTGATGAATATAAATTCAGAATGATAATTAAAATAGTATGTATAGTGTAATGAGAACAATTAAATCCACACAATTGCTTTAATGTCCTTGTAGATGTCTTTTATTGTTCTACCTAAAGCTTAGCTAGATAAACCATACTGAATGCTAACCGCTGTCAATGAACTCCTCAGTTCCATGTCATAGCCAGCTATCCACGCGTGTGGAACATGCCCCAGTCCTGGCAGTGTGAGATTGAGGTTTACAAAGCCACGTACCACTTCATCTATGCACAGAAGAACTTTTTCACAGGTGACTTTTCTCTCTTACCTGTTAACGAATGTGTCTGAAGTCCATCTTCCGGTTAACCTCCTCGTATTGTGATCTGCAGATCTGATCAAGGACTGGGCCAGTGACAGCGAACCGGACATATACTCGTTCGTTCCATATTCGTGGAAGTTTAAGATACTCTTTCACCAGTTTGAAATGATTTGGGCCGCCAATCAGCACAACTGGATTGACTGCTCCACCAAACAGCAGGAGAACGGTGAGAGAGACTTTCATAATGCATGTGACACTGGAAGAAACTAATGTAGTGTTTAAGACATGTGAACACTGCAGGAACTCTAACAAATCAATAAGGCTTTGTATACACACTGCATAGAGATTTGACCGTGAACACAAAAGATAACAAAATGACATCATTTACTCCAGTAGTTCCAAATCTGTAAATTTCTTTGTTCTGCTGAAAAAAAGGAAGATATTTTGAAGAAAATTCACAGAAATTTACACAGATTTGGAACTACTGAAGTAAATGTTGTCATTTTTGAGTGAACCATTCCTTTAATAATACACTTTTCTTTTATTCCACATTTTATTAACATTTTAGGAAATGCAGGTCAAAGTGCTTTGCAATAAAACATTAAAATGAGAACTTTGTGAGAACAAATAAAATTACCATGATTAATATAATACAGGTTAAAAGATGGAACACCATTTATGATAAAATGTTAAAAGGTTGTATACATAAAATGCATAACTTCATGTGTCCATCAAAGTACACGTGTATGATTGCATATGTCTAATAATATAGTTATAATAAAGGAAAATATACTATAATGAGTTACCTAAAAATTTACATTTTTAATACCTGATGTATTGTTTTCATTTTTACATGTATTTTCTATTCAAGCTATAAAGATCAAAACCAGGGGTCACAAAGTTTGGTCCTGGGGGGCCGGTGTCCCTCAAGTGTTTAACTCCAACCCTAATCAAACTAGGGCTGGGCGATATATATCGACCGATATATTATGCGCATCTCATCAGTAAAGCTGGTTCTCTGATTAGCGCTAAATCTCCGTCAGCTGCTTTCAAAAGGAACGCCAGTTTATACACAGAGCCGTAGATCACTGACAAGTTACAAGCTTCTCACTGATCTACGGCTCTGTTCATAAACTAGCGCTGCATTTAAAAACAGCTGACGAAGATTTAGCGCTAATCAAACCGGCTTTACTGATTAGATGCGCACAATATATCATTCGATATATATTGACCCAACCATAAATCAAACCCACCTGAAACAGTCAATCAAAATCTTATTAGGTGTTGAGGCAAGTTGGAGCTAAACTCTGCCGGACACTGACCCTCTAGGATTAAGTTTGATGACCCCTGATCTAAACTGTATGAATAAAAACTTATTGGAATACAATAAATGAGTACTAAATCAAATGACTAAACAAAGCACCAAGCACTTCTAAACATCAGTTGGAATCCATTTTTTTCTTCTTCTTGATTACTGAATAACTTCTAACCTATTCATGCTCTTTGTCTGTAGTTTATCTCGCTGCCTGTGGGGAAACGCTGAATATTGACTTCACTTTGCCATTTCACGATTTTGTCCCGGTCACCTGTAACACACGTTTCTGTTTGAGAGTGAGTGTACACCCTTGCAAACATTTACACGCACTTGTCTGTTGTGATCAAGCATTACAACGTCATACGACATTAAAACGTAAACGGCTGCCTAAAGCATCTCTGAATGACACTGAACTCTGATTTAGGCAGAGGACACAGATATGCGCTTGTGTCTGCCTGACTGTCACCCCAGCCGGTACCCACTGCTCACCCTCACTAAGGACTATCAGCACTGTAAGACCCCTCCAGACAACAATATGCCAGCAGAAGGGCAAGGTGCACCTCCCAAAAACAGCAAACCCCGCTGGAGGAACATGACTCATGCAGAGTAAGAGCGCACCATTGATCTAATTCTGTCTCTCTTCTATTTCTGCTTCCTCTCACTTGCGTTGCTCTTTGACACTTCTGTTGTGTTTGCGTGCGTTTTTGTTTCCAGGGCTGGTTGGTTGGACTGCTGGAGTGTACCGAATTTCATGCTGATTATAGACTATACTTGGCATCCCATCTACCCTCAGAAAACTGACCCGCAGCTCAAACAATCATGTAAGCTTTTGAATAAAACAATAATAATACTTTAAAAAAAATATATATTGTAAAGAGTCTGTAGATTACTTTTTTTTATTGATAGGTAGTCATTCTTCATTAATTCAAGTGTAAATATCTAGCTGAAAATACGTTTTGGAGGACCATATTTAGCCAAAGCTACATGCATCTCGCTACCTGTTTGTTTTTAATTCTCTCAGTAACATGTTCATCTCAATAAGACAGGCATGTGTGAATTTGGAAGTAAATATGAATGCTCTCGAGTCTCGACCGATCTTCATATAAGCTCCTGATACCAAATGTTTTAAATTGAAACACATTTGAATGATGTCATAAGATCACTTAAATTTTAAATAATATTTAAAGTTCTTAATAATTAATAAATTATATTTAAAGTTCTGTAATTGTTCATAAATAATCAATAAAACAATCAGATCATTTGCAGTTTAGATCTGTCTATAATACTTTAATACTGAATGACATTAATTGTTTGTTTATGCCAAGAAGCTGAAAATAAAATGCATGTATCAGAGGTAGCACTGATATCGATGATACTAACTACTCTCTTAAATCAAATATCTGATATTTTAAATAACTATATTGTAAGTAATTCTCTGTTCTGCATGTTCTGCATTCATTTGAAAATTCATTGTGAATTTGAATATTTGAATAATCATGGTTAATGATTACATTAATTAAACATTCTTATGTAGGCACTATTTTATATAAAGCGTTTAAGCAAAATACCTTTGAGATGCATCGGTTCAGTCAAGTGCGTCAAAAACTAAGACGTGCCTTTTTAAAGTGTAAATTACTCCCCATTTCCATTTTTGAAATGAGTAAAATATCTTTGATGTATATTTTTCATATTTAAATTTTTAGCACACCAGGTTGACAACGAGTATAAAATTGTCCACCCACAACCCCATTTGTCCAGGGTCAAATGAAGAGAAGCACCAACACAATGGAGCTTTCAATTGCTTTACTTCAAGGATATGTTAGAATTTGGTGATTTTATATTATTTTTAATAAAAGCTCAAAAGGATAAACAATGCAGATTTCAAGAGTTCGCGCTTTCTCATTAATGCAAGGGGTGATAGTGAATAGATTAGTGCTAATAGTTTAAAGCAAATTTGGCGAGCTTTCCGGGAAGCGAGGCGGGAGAACGGCAGGCCCCGAACCCTAGTGGCCTGAGCCCTAGCGAGGTTGAGGGTTCGGTGCTCCGCACGCACTCTCATTGCCCCCCAAAGAAGCATAAGGACAGCTGCCAAATTTGCTGCGCCCCAGAAAGGCAATTAGTGCGTCTGCAGACCTGTAAGGGAAACAGAAACAATGATTAGTCAGGGAAAAACTAGATAAAAAAGGTAAGACAAGGTAAACTGGGAAAAATAAAGGAGGTTTTTGATGGAGTTGGGCTGGGAGAATTTGTGGAGGCAGTTTTTACCTTGGAGGTGTGGGAAAAAATGGGCCTCTGTGGAGGTGGTAGCTGAAATGAAGGGGTGGTTTCGGTGGAAGCCTGCGGGGATGCCTCTGCGGAGGCGGGAGCTGAAGCGAAGGGGTGACTTCTGCGGAAGCCTGCGGGGAAGCCTCTGTGGAGGCAAGAGCTGAGCGAAGGGGTGACTTCTGTGGAAGTCTGCTGGGGAACCTCGGCGAAGTAATGATTAGAATGAAGGGGTGACTCTGCGGAGGCGCTGTTATAGAGGGCTGCTGTTGAGAGGCCCTAGGGAATCGCATTCGAGGAATTAGGTTGAAGTGGAGAGTTAGGGTTCGGGCCGACTAAGGCTTGCATGGACTGACGGATGGTAACTGGGTCGGAACTGATATAGCTTTTTGAAGGCGTCGGAAGACAAGCGCCCCAGGGTCTGGATCTGAGTGGGGTTGAGGCCTCTTTCTGCTGCTGATGTGGCGGCCCCAATTCTGAAGGAGTGGGAGGAGAACCTATCTGGAGAAAAACCTGATCTTGAGAGTACGGTTTTAAGGTGTTTTTGGAACCAAGACCTTGAAGTGGGTTGGTTGAACTCGTCAATGAAAAGGGGCTCAAAGGGGGAAGAGGCAAACGAGCTTCTGTAAGCTAGAAATGCTCTTAGGGTTAGGAAAGGTTGGGTAGGGGCCTGTAAGTTAAAAATGTAAATATAATGGCCTTTACTGAACTGGTCGGTTTTGCTATGTTTAATGAAGAATGTTAAGGTTTCGTGGTTAAGGATGGTGAGGTCTGAAATAGTGGGGTGGATTCTTGGGTTGAAGGGAGTGTTGGTAGTGAATTCGGAGACTCTGAGGAAACCGAAAAAAGCTAAGTTAAACATGGCGTCTAGGGTGCGGTTTATGAGGGGAATACCATAGCCTAAGCGGAGGGTGGAGATACAATGGGTGAGTATCTCTAGGGTTATTGGAAGTCTTTGGTCGGGGCGTGAAGGTTTTCCTTTTTGGATACCTTTTAGGATGAGGTTGGTTTGGGCGTTAGTGATGGCGGGGGACGGGGAGCCGAAAAGGAGTTTGTGGAAGAATTGAATTCCACTGAGATATCCTTTAATGGAACTGGCTTGGAGGAGCCTGAATGAGCTGAGGTAGGAGATGTAGGAGGTAATTGATAGGAGGGAGAAGTCTGGAAAGGTGAGGTTGAAGCATTGGTGGAAGCTTTTAAAGGCTTTCCAAGCTGTGAGGTAGGCTTGTAATGTTCTGGGGGCTACAGCTTGGATCATGGAGTTTAGTGATTGCTCGTACAGTGGTCTTAAGGGGTGGTTTAAGGGAATATGAGCTGCGAAAAGGGAGGTGCTTGGGTCGGCAGGGGGTCTGCATCTGGAGCCAGCGTCCTGAATTTCTGCTAGAATTTGGCTGTGGAGAAGGGGAGAGATGATGGTGGGAGATTAGGTGGGGCTGGCAGGTAAGTGGCTGTGGAGAGAGAGAAAGAAGTGCGGGAGGAGGTGGAAGGGAGAGATATGTCAGCAGAGGGGGCGATAGAGGGTTCAGGTTGGAGAGCTGTAAGGCTAAAGAGCGCAGAGGAAGAAGGGAAGGGAAAATCCGTCTGGGGGGGCACGGCTGGTTGCGGTTCTGTGGGAACAGAGAGAGAAAAGTTTTTGTTTGTATTGCTTGTGGATGGAATGGTGGATGGCAGTGGAGCGGCTGGCCAGGTGGAAAAGAAGTTGGCCAAGGCTTGGTGAAGTTGAGCGGGAGAGATGCTGCTTGGACCGGGCTGACTCGGAGGATGGTGGCTGGCGGAAGGTAAGTGCTGGCTTGATTGTTGGCGGTGAGAGTCGGAAGAAGGTAGCGGAGAATCGGGGTCGAAGTCAGCGGTGGGTCTTTGGCGTTGGGAGCGGCGGAGGGTTGAAGGTGGAGCAGGAGTAGAAAGGTTGGCTGTTTTGCTGGTTCTTTTGCGTGGTGGAGTGACTGGAGGTGTAGCGTCCGCTAGGTGTCTTTGGAGAAGGTTTAGCAAGTCTTGCTTGTTAGCTTTCCAGGAAAATGGTATTTTGGCTGCTGAGAGGGTCTGGAGATAAATGATTGTCCATTTTCCTGAAGTGGAGCTTGAGATGGTTAAGAGCGGGGAGCGGGCTCCTCGCGGAGGTAGTCAGACTCAGACATCTTAGCTTTGCTTTAGAACGAGCGTTCGTTTGCATGAAGCGAGATGCGGAAGTGAGAGAAGAGGTGAGATTTATAGTGGAAAGGTGGAAGGTAATTGGGCGATCGTGATGGGGTGAAAAGGAGATGAAGAGCAGCTGTGATTAATTCCGGCCACCGCTCCTCACGAAACTGCGTAATTGTCAAAATGTTTGATTTAAATAGTATTACAGATTTGACTTTTCCTCTGTTTTTATTTTTTTTGTGTGTGTGTTTTGTTCCAATGCAAAAAAAAAAATCTCTATATATATTTATACATGTGAATACCAATACATTTGTAACTACAACAGTTTTCTGAGAGAATGGTTGCATTTTCTCACAGAATTGCAAGGGTGCCAGTATTTTTGGCCATGACAGTATGTGCACAAAAAGTGTACTTTATCAACTGATTGACTTTAATGTTAGAACAGTATATACAAGTATATAAGAAACTTTATACAAAATAGGTAAAACAAATATAATTTTGCTTGAATGCAGAATTATGTTTTTATCAGTTATTATCATAATTCTTAAGTTATTGATGTTTGTGTAACATTAATATTTTAGTGTCGGTGTCACTGGATTTCTTTTGGAGGAAGGACTCATGTTACTGAGGAAATCACTGACAGATCCACACTGCACTGTGATCATTGAAGGGTTTGTGTGCTCAGTGTGCTTTTTCAATGCATAGTTTAGATGCGTCTTTAAAACAAAACACATGACCAATTACTGTTATTAGAATAGAAGTTAAAAATCTACAAAACTTAATTGCAGAAAATGTTGAAATACAGTCATTATATTGCTATACATCTAAAAAAAACATTTCTTTTTATCTACAAAAGATTAAACAGCATACTGGTGGTATACTAGTAGTAAATTTACATACACAGAGTGTCAAAAGGTGTTTTATGGCCCCTGATTTATGGCCCTTTTATTGTTTTATG
>JAUCMT010000024.1:4588771-4599208 GCA_032357475.1 Enteromius thamalakanensis | reverse complement strand
CCGCATAGCAACCCCCTAGCAACCAGCCCAGATACCCTAGCAACCGCGTAGCAACACCTTAGCAACCAACCTGGGTAATTTGATTGCACACCATCTGTGTTTGTTTCTATAGGAGGCGAACAACCAATCCCACTGTGGAATGAACACGATGTGTCAACAGATGGCGAGAAGCCTAAAATCCTGCTTTATTCTATTAATCTGACTTTTAAGGTTTGTACTAATAAAATAGTGTTTTTTTAATTTTATGTATATCTTGCAGACTTTTAAACTTTTCTGTTGTTTTCTGTTGTAGGGGATTCAAATGACAGCCACTACTCCTTCAATGAGGGCAGTGCGCTTTGAGACGGGCTGGATTGAGCTTGAGCTTTCCAATCGGGTTCAGTGCAAGACTACTCCCACAGGAAGTAACTACCTGAAGCTCTTTGGGAAATGTCAAGTGGATCTTAATTTGGCTTTGGGACAAATAGTCAAACATCAGGTAGCTAGTCACAGAAACATTATTTGTTATTCATTTCTCTCAATAAACTTACTTGTAGAAGGTGGTGCACACTATCAGTTAATCACTGTTGTCGTGACGCTGTCTCTTGCAGGTGTATGAGGAGGCAGGGTCAGATTTCCACCAGGTGGCGTATTTCCGCACTCGAATTGGTTTGCGCAATGCTCTGCAGGAGGAGATCAGTGGTAGCTCTGATAAAGAGGCTGTCCTAATCACACTTAACCGTCCTATTGTTTTTGCTCAACCAGTAGCATTTGACAGAGGTCAGTCCACACTTAGCCTTTTGTTTTTTGCATATGCATCCATTGGTTAGATGTAATTGTGTATTTGTATGTCTGTTGTAGCTGTTCTCTTCTGGCTGAACTATAAGGCTGCCTATGATAACTGGAAGGAACAGCGCTTGGCTCTAAACTCAGACATTCATATGGCCACCAAAGAGGTGGTGGACAAACTGCCAGCCATACAGCAGACCAGCGTCCAGGCCTTCAGCACTCTCTTCCTGCAGCTCACTGTCAATGACCTGGGCATCTGCCTGCCCATCACCAACGCCACACAGGTAGATCCTCACTAAAACACAATCAATGTTTTTATTTTTTTCACTCATCAGGTTGGTATGAACAAGGCTTAAACTTAAAAAAAAAATACTGTAGGCTTGTATTTTACCCTTTAGACACATGATTCCATTTCTGTGGGTCAGAATGACGAATGTTAAATATTTTTTCTGCTTCACATAGGCCAATCACAGTATTGATTTTGACACTGGCTCAGCACTGGTGTTAACCATCGAGAGTACGCTAATCACAGCCTGCTCCTCCGAATCTCTGGTCAGCAAAGGCCATTTCAAGAACTTCTGCATTCGTTTTGCTGAGGGGTTTGAGACAACGTGGGATGACTGGAAACCTGAAATCAGAGGAGACCTGGTCATGAATGCCTGTGAGTAATACCCAATGTCTGCATTTGGACCAATAGTGTTTCCATGATTTTTGAAATGCTCAATGTGGCTTTCTAGGTGTTGTCCCTGATGGTACTTATGAAGTTTGTTCCAGAACAACAGGCCAGGCTTCTGCAGGTATGAGTAAAACAATGTTCTTCAGTTATTTTCATGTTTTTGAAAAAAGACTCTCACTCACTCAAGAAGGCTTTTTTTCTGTAAAAACAGTAATATTGTAAAATATTACTACAATTTAATGGGTGTCATATGACATTGCTAAGAATAAGATAATTTTGTGTCTTTGGTGTAATGCAATGTGCTTTTGCGGTTTAATTTGCATAGATGCATTGCATTACACATTGCATTATGTGGTTAACTGGTTGATTTTTGCAAACGCTCAGTGTTTTAAAAAAGTGAGGTTTGCTCTGTGTGATGGAAATGTTAAGCCCTTAACCATAATGTGATGATACAAAGACAACAAAACCCATTTCAAACAAGGCATTTGTTGCATCCAGAGGCAACAGTGTTGTAAATACAGCTTGATTTCTAATTGTGTGTTCTTTTGGAAGCACAAACAAGTAGTTTCTGTTTCACAATGAAACACGGCGTCTCCAGAACATGGCGCCGACAGCAACACTACAGTGAGAATAATAGTTCTGCCTTTATTTTTTGTAAACATTTGCATGGTGTTATGAAAATAAACCCACTCTGACGTAGAAAAGTGGAGCTGTTTTAGAGGGATGTGGTCGAGTCTTAACTTTTATAAAGAATATCTCTGAGTTTATACTTTATTCTTTGCAACTTTAGAGATCTTATCTATGCACTAACAGCTTGTAACACCCCAAAGAGAAAGAAAAACTTCAGTTTTAAATGGTAGTGTACAAAGATGAAATGCACAAAACAAGACCAACAACAAGAATGTGAATTAAGGAAGAAAATATTTTGTGTCTGTGTTTAATAACATAATCTTTTAATACCCCAGAAAGCAGCAGTGCAGGGACATGGACGCTAAACGTCTTGTGGAAGATGTGTGGTATCGATGTGCACATGGACCCTAACATCGGTAAGCGCCTGAACGCTTTGGGTAATACGCTCACCTCTCTGACTGGTGAGGAGGACAATGATGACATCACAGACCACAACTCTGCCAACATGGCTGACCTTTCTGACGAGGATGAGAGCGATGGCATGTCTCCTCCCATACACACGGTCAGAGCTCACACTCTTTGTCAAAAACATTTCTCAATGTCAGTGAATGTCTTTGCAGCTTCTTTAATTGATATTATTTGGTTTCTTGTTTTTTTACATGTGTAATAATTTCATTTTTATGTTTAGAGCAGGAAATGTGTCTGTGTGCCATTTGTACTCAATGTCTGTGTAGTCGTGTGCGTTTGTGTTTGTTTTAAAACGGCCCATGTTTGCAGTGTCCTGAAGGGGATCTCAGTCCCAGACTTTCGTTCAGGAGACGGCTGGTGAACAGCATTCTGGGCATTAGCCCCAGCCCCCCTCCTCTGTCACCTTCTGAGTGTCGTAATATTTCTCCATCATCCACAATCACTCGGCTAAAGTCGAGAAGTGTTCGCCTGTCATCCACAGCAAGTGCAGAACGAACTAGACATCCCAGACCCCTGTCCTGGGGCTGTGTATGTACTTCAGAGCTCGCGTTTGCTTTTCAGTCATCTTCATTTATCTGTCATATTCTTTCTCTCCATCTTGTTCGTGCTCTCAGGGTGGAAGTTGCTTTTAAGATCAGTTACATCACTCAAAACCTTGTTGAATTGTGCCTAGAACTAAAATTGTTAAGCGCTTCTGGATTCTACAGTTTCCTGCTGCTTTTTAGTTTTGTCTGATTCCTCTCCATGAGAAATGAGTGGCCAGTGACATCTTAGACTCTTCTTATTTTCTGTTTCCAAAGGAAGCATTTCTCATGGAACAGCTGTGTTGTTCAGTAATCATTTTTTTTGGGGTGGTGTTGTGATTCTTGTTTTTCTGATGTGTTGGAATGAACCACAGTGGTTTTGACTGTTTAGCAGTCAGTGTGATTTTGGGACTCTTATGTACGTAGGGCTGGGCGGAGTGATATTAAACACTGCACTATTGAAATATGGCAACAGGTTGTGATTTTGCTATATGACTTTTGTTTTTTAAAATGAACTTGGTTATTTGAATGATTAAAAAAACAAACAATAAAAACTATTTTTAATTGAATTTCCTTCAAAATATACACTGATGCATTAAAATAATCAAAAATGCAAACAGACTTGTACAATGTGGAAAAAAAATAAAAAATGAATACAGCATATTAGAACGATTTCTGGAAGATCATGTGACACTGGAGACTGCGTAATAGCTGCTAAATATTCAGCTTTTCCATTTCTTTAAAAAAAGAACCAAAAAAAAGACATTTAGAAAACATTTACTTTTAATTTGGAAAAATATTTCACATTGCTGTTTGCACTAAATATAAAAAATAAATTAACAATAATAATATTGTGTATATGCCGTTTTTTAATCACACATACCAGAGATTTTGTCATACCGCCCACCCCTAAGTGTGTCTTGTATCTAAAATGTATAATTTTGACAGTTGTTTTCTCTCTTACAGGAGTCTGTTGACCTGCGCAGACAGGCAGTCATGAGCAATCAGATAATCGATGCTCGTGGACGGAAGTTCTCCAAGCGCTTGGTGGATATAAGAGAACTCAATGAGCAGGCCAAAGTCATTGATGATCTCAAGTAATGTCAATATGACATTCATAATAAGCTATATATCTCAATCTGTTCTTTTTGTCTAAAAGAAGTCCCTGTAATTATTTTTTTATCTCTAAGGAAACTGGGAGCAAGTGAAGGCACCATAAACCAGGAAATTCAGCGCTATCAGCATTTGGAATCTGTCGCTGTCAATGATATCCGTCGGGATGTGCGCAAGAAGCTAAGGCGCTCCAGCATGCGGGTGAGGAAGAGTTAATTTAGCTCACTTCATTGAAAGTATGGTGGGGATAAAATGCTGCATTAATTAAGTTTGTGCTTTGTTTAGGCTGCATCATTAAAAGATAAATGGGGTTTAGGGTACAAGCCAAGCTACAGCAACAGTAGGTCAAAGAGCATTTCAGCAACCGGCAGACCACCGATGAAGAGGTCTGATAGACCCAGGTACATGTGCACACACACACAAACACACACACACACATGATGCTATTTAATCACAGATGGGTTAATGTATTTTAATTACACATAATAAAAATTAAACAACACATAGTTTGTTTATTGATTATTATTATTTTTATTTGGTCTCTAAAGGGATGAAATGCCAGACATTAAAGTGGATGCAGCATCTCCAGCACCAAGGGTTACCTTCAACATTGACACGGTAGTGTGCGCATACATCTGTGTGGGCCTGCGTCTGTACATTTGTTCATTTAAAATACTGTATGCATACGTTTCCATTCATTTCATCATTCTGTGGTTCCATCGTCATGTGTTTGTGCCAACGATGTTTGTAAAGTTAAATTAAAGCTTTGCTTTTTACATAACCGTTCAAAAATTTGGCGTCAGTAAGATTGTTTATAAATAAAAAAATTTACAAGGATGCAATTGATCAAAAGTGACAGTCAAGACATTTAACGTTATAAAAAGTTACATTATTTCATTATTTTTAAAACATTTTAATTGTCAAATAAACAAATGATCAACGTTTCTACAAAAATATTAAGTACCACAGCTGTTTGCAGCATTTGATAATAGGAAATGTTATTTGAACAGCAGCATGATTCTGTTTTACTGTACTTTTGATCGAATGAATGCAGACTTCTTTCCAAAATCTTAAAATATTTTACTGACCCTAAACGTTTGAACAGCAGTGCACTCTGACAATTATTTACACATACACACACTTATTGGTTTCACCTGCAAGGACTTCACTCTTGACTTAATGAAAGCCGTATTTATATACACATACTGTGCTGAACACATACGTTCATGTACTGTATAGCTCAGTAGGTCTGTTTGTGTTTAAGATGGACACCCCAATCCCAAGTCCAGCTGACTCTGTTTTTAAGGTATCAGAGAAAATAGTCCAAATCTAATCTTAAAATCGCCTCTGAATCTCTATGCATGAAAGTCTTGTGGTGTGAAATCGCTGTTCAAAATCCAATGAAAAATCATCAGTGACTAATGATTTCAGCTATATTGGATCTTATTTCCAAAGGTCTTATTTCTCCTGATCTCTCTCTCTACTCACACATTAACACAAACTCTCACTCCGTATGTTCAAGCTGCTCTTGTGCTGCGTTGGTGTAACTAATCAACTCTTGTTTCTTCAGCATGTCTGGATCTTTGTCCGTTACATTGCTTATGATGTCTTTCTTGTAATCTGTCCATCTTTTCATCTTTTCATTTCTCATCCCTCTCTCCTCCGCTGGGTCAAAGTGGAAAGCATGAATTGGGAAAAGGAAAAGCTTTCTTAAAAGTGCTCACTAGCTTTGAGCTATCAGCCAACAGATACAGTTTGAATTGAAAGCGAGTCCGAATCAGTTCAGTTTAGGTTTTGAGTACGTTAGTGGATACTCTAGACAGAATGATGGATAGATAAACTGAAAGGAAATATTATAGCACACTTCCGCTCCATGATCTCAACAGAAGCCCAGTTAAAGAGGAGAAAATTGTAAATGTTAGACAATTGGATAAAAGGGTTTCTATTTCAGTTGCAATCTTGATGAGAATTAATCTAATAGACCCAATATAATAGCCTAGTATAATAACAGTTGAGCTTCTAGACACACCAGGGTTATATTTCACCACAAAAAAATAGAACACATAGGCTTTATTTATTTGCATTGGAACAAAGTTAAAGTAAATTAATTGCAGCAACTACTATTGAATATAATGGTAATTACAAAACCCAATGGTAAAATGTCCAGATATATATAATTGTAGTGATGCATTGATATTCAAATTCTGTCCAGTTACAATATCCATATTTTGATAGCTGACAACTGATACATTTCCGATTATGAAATTCAACAATTTATTTGTATTATTTATTTATTTTTGCTTACAAATTTTTTTTTACTAAAATAAATTGTTTTAAATGCTATGACTAACTGTAAGCATCATGACATTAAAGGAACACGCCACTATTTTTGAAAATACAAATTTTCCAACTCCCCTAGCGGTAAATGTTTTAATTTTACCGTTTTAGAAATTCACTTAGCTGATCTCCAGGTCTGGCTTAGCAATTTTAGCTGCAGCTTAGCCATTAAATCCGATTAGACCAGAAGCATCTTGTTTAAAAAGGTAGTTAAATTCTTTAGTTACGTTGTGCGCTAAGACCAGAGGAAAATTAAATGTTTTCTAGACCGATATGGCTAGGAACTATACTCTGGTTCCTGTGTAGTAATTAAGGAATCTTGCTGTCATACGATGGCTGCAGCAGGCACAATGATATTACGAAACGCCTGGAACTAGTCCCCAGGTTAGAAAAATAGCAACATTTTGTAATTTGTGAGTGTGATGCTAATGCTCTAATCCGATTCAATGATCCATGCTAAGCAATGCTAAAATTGACACGCCAGACCCGGAGATCGGGTGAGTGGATTCCAAACAGGAGGGAAAAAAAGGAAGATAAAAAATAGGAAAATGAGCCAATTTTCAAAAATAGTGGTGTGTACTTTTTGACATAAAAATTAAAGGTATGAAAAAAACTTTTTTTATAGATTTAGTTAAAGTTAAATATCCAATATTTGAAGATGATATGTCTATATATATATATATATATATATATATATGTCCCTAATATCAATTAAAATATCCTAATATCCTTAAAATCTACTTTTCCCCCTTTTTCTTTTGATTTTGTGGTGACATGTGACTGTTTTTGTTAGATCCACTTATGTAGTCGAAGAGACATAAATCTTTAAGAGAGAGATATTGATGAATAGATGGATGGATACATAAAAAGACCAATCATCTGACTGTTGGCTTTCACTGGTTATTGAAGTTCCCGGAGGAGACAGAGTTGGACCTGTTGTCTGTCACCATTGATGATCCTGCCCATTACCCATCATGCTCAGTGTTCAGTGCCCCTGGCACACCCGCAGTCTTTTCACCAACCGTTCCCTTCCAGCCTGATGACAGCCGCCGTGATGACCTCTCCTCCACTTCTTCAGAGGATTCGGACAAAGACGACGAGTTTTACAGGGAGAAACCACACAGCTATTATCGCAGACAAGGGTGTGTTGAACATGAGACACGTGTTAATACTCCACAAACACTATTACACTCACTATAACGACAGTCTGTATGTTTGTGTTTCTCAGGAGCTCTCAGAGGAAGTCTGCGCTGTCTGCATTATTCAGCGAGCGATGGCCACCCACACCCCCTCAGCGTGTATCATTAGCTCCGCCCACTGAGCGCAACATTGACTTCGAGCTGGACGTGCGTGTTGAGATCGACAGCGGCAAGTGTGTCCTGCATCCCAGCACGCAGCCACCCGAGCATGAAGATCTCGCACTCAGGAGGTAAAGATATACAACAAAATGGACACACTATGTCATGTTGTCTTTAATAAATCGAGCACTTTGGTGATGACATATTTGTTGAATCAGCCTGGAGGGTGTTCCAGAAAGCAGGTTTTTCCACATACCTGGGTATGTTTAAGAGTAAGCAAGCAGATAACCTTAACTTTCAGTTCCAAAAACGGAGGTAACTTTCAGGGTATGCAAGTAGCCATAGCAACAGGCTCTCTGAAGATAACCTGCTCCGGTGTATGTTATGTTTTAGGGTTAGCTTACTTCAGAGCCAACAGTGCATGCGTGATCTACTGACGAGATTCCAGTGGGAGTGACAGATTGTGCACAATATTATAAATTATTACAATAGATGCTTTCTGGAATACACCCCTGGTTCCATTGACAAACACTCAATAGGATTTTCCATTGGCTTTTGGATACTTGTCTTAATCTATGACCTTATTTTAGACATTTAACCAAATAAATTCATGAAACCCATTGACTTCAGGATGAAAAAGCTTCCATGTTTTGGTCTACATCACTCTATTGGTTTGAATTTTGATCAGGGCTGCAAAGTGCTGCCCTAAAATTTCTGTCTTGTTCTGTTGTTTAGGAGTTGTGAGCGGAGTTCGAGGAGTCTGGATCAGGATTCTCCTCCTAAGAAACGAAAGCAGCAGCACAGTTTTGCCTCCAGCTCCCAACTACTGACTGCTAAGCGAGTGCCCACCTCTCTCCAGGGCAAGAGCAGTGATATTGAGACCACTGTCTTCTACATTCCTGGAGTGGATGTTAAGGTCTGCTGGGGGTCTTTTGACATGCTACAAAGAGCTATGTTTATTTTCTTGAGGTTTATATAATGTCAGGGTCACGTAGAATTTTGTTGCAATATATTTGTGATTCTGAGACTTAATTTGTGATTTTTGAGTGTCAGAAAATGATATATCAGCACTCGTTTTGATGTGTAAAACACTCAAAGGTCTATAGACCTATTTATAGCATCTGAATTGCAATTACGTTCATGCAACCAGCAACAAATCTGACTGGTTACAGTGCTCAACCACAATGTATAATGTATACTTCTCATGATTAGATAACTAGCACTCATTCCCATCTATGTCTTTTACAGCTACATTACAATTCTAAAATGCTGAAAACGGAGTCGCCCAATGCCTCGCGTGGATCGTCTCTTCCCAGAACCCTTTCCAAAGAGTCCAAGCTGTATGGTATGAGAGACGCACCCTCACCACCAGCCTCAGGCCTTGGCAAGGCTAACACACTCCTGTCCCCCCCTCCACCTCCTCTCCCTTCAGGTACACACTCTTCTCCTGTCTCGTCGTCTGCCGCTGGTTTCCTGCATGCGCTCAGCCACTGTAGCGCATGGATATATAGGATCAAGGTTTACAGTTGTCTCAGCAGGGGCTTTTTTTCTACTGTGGTTCTGCGTCACGGTTTAATGCTTGTGTGTTAGGGTTGAGACAAGCTTCTGTTATTAGCTGTTGGCTGGTGACCATTTTTCTGTCGTCTTTTATGGTTTGCTGCTTCTTTCTGGCATCAGTTAAAATTTGAGAAGTATGTACAATACTGTTCAAAAGTATAGGTTTTATTGGTAAGCAATATTTTAATATAAAATATCTGTCTATTTTATTATAAAAATTTATATATATATATATTTTTTTTTTTATAATAAAATATATAAAATTATTTAATTCCTGTGATGCTAAGCTATTTACTCCATTGATGCTCATCACTCCAGTCTTCAGCGTCACATGATGTTTCACAAATTTAATATGCTGATTTGATGCCTAGGAAACAGTTCTGATTATAGTATTTGAAGGTTATATATATATATACATAGAAACTGATACATTTTGCTAGGATTTTTTTGATGAATAGTGAAAAAAAACAACATATTTTTGTGAGAAATGTTTAATTTTAATTCCTTTTTAAATTCAGTTCCTTGCTGAATAAATGTATTAATTTCTTAACCCTATTTCAATGAACCCTAAACTTTTGAACAGTAAAAAAAAAAAATACATAAATGTATATTAAATAATTGTAAATCCCCAGAAGTCACTTTGGGTAAAGGTATCTAAATTCATCATTCTTCTCATTCATTGAAACACAAAATTAGATTTTATGTTAAATGCTCATGCTTCTTTTTTTCATACTAATGAATGTTGTTGGTGATTTAAACTTAAATCGTTCTGGACACCGCTTTACTGTCACCGCTTTTTTTAAGTATATACACAACACAGATTGTGACAAAATCAAATGATCCTCTTATTCATCATGCATACAGATTTAAACATAATTCTTCTATTGAGTGTGTAATACGAATACAGTTACAAATGACACATGAATACAGTTATTTTGATCTAAATATACAGGCCTATATAAGCTAAATATTAATAAAATATAGACATGTAATAATAATAATAATAATTTTTATTTATATAGCGCCTTTCCAGAGCTCAAGGACACTTTACAATGAATGTGACAAA
>JAUCMT010000024.1:4578047-4588671 GCA_032357475.1 Enteromius thamalakanensis | reverse complement strand
AACAGAGTCTGGGGTTGTCAAAGAAAAACAGGACAGACACTGACTGGACAGATTTGATGGATGGCTGAGCTCTGTATAACAAGTACCTATAGTACAACTTACACATGGGATATTCCTTTAAAAAACAACAAAACCCTCCCTCCCGCCCACTTCCATCTGTTACTACATACTTTAAGGGGAAATTATAAAACTGTCAATTGGGAATTCTTTCGTTGTACATTTTCTATGACATTTCATGTCATCTAATGCATGTGTCAAACAATTTCTGGGTTTGTTGGCTGCATTATTTTGCTTCATACATATTGTGTGCATGCAGGAGCTGCATATGTTTGCATCCTAATCAAGAATCCATTACTTTCAATGCATGAAAAATTCATAAATTGATGACAAAGAAGGATTTTTTTTTTTATACTTATTTTTTTGTTTTGTTTACGTGAGCAGCTAAAGGTAAAGCAAGTGTAGGGGTGAAGACGGCTAAGCTGTATGCATGGGTAGCTCTGCAGACACTGCCAGAGGAAATGGTCATCAGTCCATGTCTGCTAGACTTCCTGGAGAAAGCGCTGGAGACCATTCCCATCACACCAGTCGACAGGAACTACACAAGTCAGAATCAAAATGAGCCTCTTTGCTTTCTAAAATAAGAAAACACAATTCTGCCAGATGTTTCTGTCTGTATACTTGATGCAGATATTCATATGTGTGTGTTTGTGTAGCTCTGAATGTACCCGAGGAGGATGTAGGTCACTTTGATTCTGTGGAGCCTCTGGAGGAGTCTCAGGTGTCTCTTGTGTCTTCTGCTACATCTCCATACTCTTCCTTCCCTGTGGATGTGGTAGTTTATGTCAGGGTGCAGGTATACCAGTGCTCCATCAAGCAATACTCACTAGTAGTAACCATCTCGAAGTGGCTGGCTAATTTCATGTTGTTTGTTTTTCAGCCATCTCAGATCCGGTTCAGCTGTCTACCCATGTCTCGAGTGGAGTGCATGTTGAAACTTCCTTCTCTAGACTTGGTGTTCTCATCCAATAGGGGTGAGCTTGAGCCCACCACCCATCCATCTGAGGGCCAACAAACACCGTCCTCCACACCTCCTTCGGTCCACAATGCCAACAGAGTGCCTGGAAGCAAAGGTATGAATGGACTGTACTGAAAATCTACACCGAATTACACTACCATTCAAATTTTGGGGGTTAATAATGGTGTTTCTTATTAGTTAGAGGGTGTATTGGCTAATAAAACACTAAAACTGCTTCCCTCCCTCAGGTCCAGGCAGTCCTCTAGGTCGGAGTCGCCACCACAGCAGCCAATCCGATTTAACAGGCCCACCCATAAACTCGTCAGGTCTGAGTTTCACCGCCTGCATGTCAGATTTTTCACTCTACGTGTTTCATCCTTATGGAGCTGGCAAACAGAAGTCTGCGGTTACTGGCCTCCCACCTGGACCAGGACCGCTGGGTGAGAGCCCCATGCAAAGACAATACTCAGAAATATTGTGAATGTTTATTTATAACATCAGATTGGATGCTGTAAAGAACATTTGTGTGATGACTTTGGTTTTGTTTAGGAGACGAGGAGGCCTCTTCAGTGACGGGCAGAAAAGACTCTCTCTCCATTAACCTGGAGTTTGTAAAAGTCAGTCTTTCCCGGATGAGACGGACAGGATGTCCAGCATTTATTGATACTTTCATTACCAGCAAGGGTGGGAAGATGGACACAACTCTTATCAACATCTCGGGTGAGGACTTCAAAATAAAGTACTGGGGTTTCCTTCAGGATGCCTGATTGTATCACTCTACTAAAACTTTTTCCATGTGTATCATACTTAAGCATGAATGCTAAAGTGTTACACTGCTGTTTGAAAGTTTAGGTTTTAGTAAGACGCTTTTTTTAATTTTTTATCAAGGATGCATTCAGTTGATCAAGAGTGACAGTAAAGATGTTTATAATGTTAAAAGGATTTATATTTAAGATAAATGCTGTTATTTTAGACTTTGTATTTAATAAACAATCGTACATTTTCATATCCACATTAATAATAATCAAAATGTTTCTTGATCACCAAAAAAAACATAAAATCATAATATTTCACAATATGATTGTTGTTACTGCACAAATGCAGCTTTGGTGAGCATGAGAACAAATTCTATCTCCTGATGTTTGAATGGTAGTTTGTTTGATAATAAAATGTAATAAAAGAGAGTCTCTCAGATTTCTTAATGATTAATTCCTGACACTGTGCACACTTTTTTTTTCTTCTCCCCCATCTACTAGCGGTGTGTGATATTGGTTCTGCATCCTTCAAGTATGATATGAGACGTCTGAGTGAGATTCTTGCTTTTCCACGTGCTTGGTATCGCAGAAGCATCGCCAGGAGATTGTTTTTAGGGGACCAGACTATAAACTTACCAGGTGAGACACATACACTCTTATCATTAAAAAATTTCAACAGTTTTTAATCACCGTTACATTAATGCAGAGATGCTTCACAAAAATAGCATTTAATTGCAATATTATAAATCATAATAAAGTTTTAAATGGGTCTTTAAATACTTCAGTAGTTGTGCTACTGATGTGTGACAATCACAATACTGTTTTGTTTTTTTTCTAAATTGTTGGAGTATTGAGCACACTTCCATTTCTGAAGTCCAATTTTGGTTTCAGTTTTGTTAAAAAAAAACAAAACAAAAAAAAACACATTTCATCAGTTGTTCTTTGGAGAGATGAAGGCTATTTCATGCACAGCTGTCTGGAAAGAAGAAAGCAAACTGGACATAACCGTGACAGATGCCTGCTGGACAACAAGCAGCACATCAGAGTTTCTAGTTTGAGAAACAGACCCCTCACTGGTGCTCAGCTGGCAGCTTCATTGAACCGTACATGCCATAACAACAGTTTCATCTGCAGCAGGGAGAATATGCTTTCACAAAGCTACATATAAAACTAGGAAATAAGAGAAAAAGGGTAGAATAGTTAAAAGGAAAATAGAATAATGAATTGATGAATCTCGGTTTGAGGTATTGGTTAAAAGAGATTTTAAAAAGGCCCAGATCACCTAAAAATAAAAATGGCCATCATTTAATCACCGTCATGTCATTCCAAGTCCATAAAAATTAATCTTTAAAAACACAAAAGAAACATTTTTAATGACACCTGAGAAGTTTCTATCTACAATAAGCAATTTAGGAGAGGATAAAATTATTCCTTTAAGACATGCTGTAGAAAGCATGGGATGAAACATCACCTAATAATCTTTATTAACATTTTAACTTTTGAATAGTAATGTTTTCAGTAGTCTTACATTTCCAGATGCTGGAAAGTGTTAGTAAGAGCAGTATTTGTGTTGTAGCCTCAGGTCCTGCTACGCCAGACTCTGTTGAGAGCATCGCTCAGCACCTGTCTCCTGAGTCCAGCCGTAAAGCATACTGGAGAACATGGGACGGCCAGTCCACTCAACACCCCTCCACTTCCGTCTTCACTGATGCCACACCAAGCCACTCACACCTCAAATCACCTGCTACCGGACGTTCCCGCAGCGTGTCCGACTCATCAGCGCCGCGCAGAGGTACACATGTACATGCTGCTGGAGCTCTGTTGTTGATGTTCTGTTCTTGGGATTACACGTAAAAACCAATTATGTGTGTTTCTACAGACTCTGTTACCAAGACCTCCACCCCATCATTCCGCAACGGAAAAGCAGCCGCACAGCAGGGTTCGCCGTGGGAGACGCTGGTGGTGTTCGCCATCAACCTGAAACAGCTTAATGTCCAGATGAACATGAGCAACGTCATGGGCAACAATACGTATGGAAGACATATATAAAGATTTGATTGGTGGAGCTGTTAACATGCTTAATATTTCACTGATGTATAATTACGAATGTGTGTTTGAACAGTTGGACAACAAGTGGGCTGAAGAGTCAGGGCCGTCTGTCAGTGGGCAGTAACAGAGATCGTGAGATCAGCATGTCTGTTGGACTGGGCCGCTCCAAGCTGGACTCCAAAGGAGGAGTGGTGGGTGGCAACATTGATGTCAACACACTTGAGATGGTCTGTAAGTATACATTTTAAAAGAATATACTTTTTTTTTTAAATATATATATATATTTTTTTCTCCATATTTTCTCTACTTATTACACATAAATTGATGTTATAGTGTTAAACCACTTGCGATGACGATCAAATCAGACTTGCATTTTGTTTTAGAAATCAATTATTTATTTCTATAGGTGAATTTCTGGGCATTTATGGTAATACCGTCTGTTGTGTATGATAGCATGTTTATAGGTAATATGTAAAATTTTCTTATTTCCCTCTTAATTTGAAATGCTTATTTAAATGCATCTTCTGTATATATGTGTGTGTATATATGTGTATATATATATAATTTTTGTTTTTTTTGAGCTTCCAATTTTTAATAAAAATGTCATAACAGACTTAACTCTGGTAAAATGCAGGACTTCTCCAATCACATAGTCTGCTTAATCTCCATCTCCTACTTACCTTACTTACTAGGCTACAAGCACAGATTTGCTTCCAATGGATAAAAACCAACAGATAAATGTCCTTATACTTGGATGTGTTATAGTACAGAAGATCTGTCCATACTTTGCCAATTTAACCTCACAACTTTAACTACAGCTGTATACATTGCATTTTATTCCATTTCATTTGCAATTCAGATTCTGAATATCAATCTGAAGGCCTTTTCAATTCTGCATGGCACACAACGCTGGTATCTTGTCATCCTCTTTATTGACTAATACCTGTTTGTTCTTTTAGCTCATATTTCAGAACATCCAAACCACCAGCCCAGTCATAAGATCCAGATCACTATGGGCTCCACAGAGGCACGGCTGGACTACATGGGCTCCAGCATATTGATGGGCATCTTCAGTAATGCTGACCTGCAACTCCAGGACGAGTGGAAGGTGAACCTCTGCACGGTTGATGCCAGTCTTTCTGAAAAAAGGTAAGAACTGCCAGTTATATTAGTATAGATTATGTAAAAGATGACCACAACTGTAACCAAAATATGCTGATGTGCATCTCCTCCAGTGAGATCTTTGTACATGGGGACCTGCAGTGGGACATATTCCAGGTGATCATCTCCCGCTCCACAACCCCTGACCTGATAAAGATTGGCATGAAGTTGCAGGAGTTCTTCACACAGCAGTTTGACACCAGCAAGCGAGCCCTATCCACCTGGGGCCCGGTGCCATACATGCCTCCTAAAACCCCAGTCATCAACACAGACAAAGGCGCAGCTGAACTCTGTTAGTGTGCTCATGACTATTCTAGATTTAACAGAAAAATGTGTTAATAAAATGACAATAAAGACCAACATAAATGTCTGCTTTTTTTAGACATGGATGCAGCTCATCACAGGCACTGGCCCAATGTGTTGAAGATGGTGGCAGGATGTCACATTTCCCTCTTCCAGATGCCTCTTCCAGAGGATGCTGTGCAGTTGGGTGGCTCCATGAGTCTTCATGGCAATCACATGACTCTAGCTTGTTTCCATGGGCCTAACTTCCGTTCCAAGTCTTGGGTGCTGTTCCATTTGGAAGAGCCCAACATTGCCTTCTGGACTGAAGCACAGAAGATCTGGGAGGATGGTACATAGTGCTAACTTTTTATCCATCCGTTCAACCATTGGAGCTTTCATAATTTGAGACTCACAGGCTGTGTTGTTTTTCTAGGTTCCAGCGATGATTCTACATACATTGTTCAAACCCTTGACTTTCACCTTGGGCATAATACAATGGTAACCAAGCCTTGCGGTGCCCTGGAGAGCCCAATGGCAACCATCACTAAGGTTACCCGTCGCCGCCATGAAAACCCCCCGCATGGAGTGGCTACAGTCAAAGAATGGTTCAACTATGTCACTGCCATGAGGAACGAAGGTAAATATTGCACACTGAGCTGCCTTGCTGTCCATTGCCCAATAGGCAGCCATCTTCAAAGGCAGGAAATATAATCTCATGAAGGGGTGTTGCAGTATGCTAGTATTGACCATTATAATGAAATGGTCATATCATGTTAACACTACACATATTGTACTAGAATAAATAATGTTTGATTGACACTGCAACATAATATGAAGTGGAATAAAAAGAGATTTTGTTGCTACTACTGCCAAACAAAGTCATGCAATAGAAGATGACAGATGAAAACAAGACACTCACCCAAAGATTTTTTTGATTTTTTAAAAAAAGACAAGCTGTAGACACCCTAGTCTGCATGAAGTGCCAGTCAGCAGTACATTCTTTTTGTTTTTGTCTTCCTGCACATATATTCTGAGCGTCAATCTCTTTTCTTTAGGTAAGCATGACTTTGACAGCATTTCCCCCCCTAAATTTCTTGAGATGTTGCAATAGTATCATCATGGTTTAGTTTGGTCCTCAGAAAAACATTCTCTGCTGTTTTTTATACCAATTGCCAATTACATACAGTATATCATATAAAACCCTTTATTACATTGGGATGTGATCTTCATCGTTTTATAAAACTTTTTCCTTCAGTTTAGGATGTACAGGATATACGACATTCATTGGTGTTGTATTCTAATATCACAATTTACCTAAATGTTTTTTACCTAAACTTTTTCAAGTTAGGTTATCCTGTATTTTAAATGACATGCTAAATGCATTTTCAAGGATTTTACTAATTAAAATAGAATGCACTCCAAAGCATGCAGCAGTTGTTATTTTTTTAATATATTTGTAGTAGACATTGCTTTCATTGCTTTTTTAGAATTTTCCACGTTGCTCATTATGAGACTGCACTCTCCGCAAAATACACAGAATAAAAAAAAAGATTGTCTGTCTTGTGGAAAAGCCTTTGCATAGTTTAGAGTTAGGTGAGCGCGCCTGTGATGCCTTTAAAACGGTTTGCACAGGCTGTTCTGGAACAGAGCCAGTGTAAAGCCAACTTGTTGCCTGAACTTTGTCACCTCTTTTTTTTCTCACCTTTTTTTTTTTCTTGTGTCAGAGCTGAACTTGTTGCGTAACGTGGATGCAAACAACTCTGAGAGCGGCACAGCTGCAAAGAGCTCCAGTCTTCTGAGCGGCTTCAGGGGAGCCTCCAGCTACAACCACGAAACAGAGACCATCTTTGCCCTTCCCAAAATGCAGCTCCAGTTCAAATCCATCCACGTACAAGACCCCGAAGAACCTTCTCTCAGTGGTATGGACTTATAATCTCTTCCAATTTAATATTCTAGCAGACTGGCATCTAAGCTTGTCTTTAAAAGAAAGTACAGGACCCTTGCTGACTCTGAGCTGTGTTGCAGATTCCAACAGTAAGCCCAAAGTTGAGTGCAGTGTGGTGACCGAGTTCACCGATCACATCTGCGTCACCATGGATGCAGAGCTCATTATGTTCCTGCATGACCTGGTGTCGGCATACTTGAAAGAAAAGGAGAAAGGTAGGCTAATGAAGTCAAGAGTCGTCCTATTTCCTTTCTTTACACATGTTTTGTCACTGTATTGAAGCATATTGCTCGTGTTCCAGCTCTCTTCGCACCGCGTATCTTTGCATCTCGACCCGGTCAGAAGAGCCCCACGGCGCAGCAGGATGAGTCCTCGTCAGAGAAGAAGGAAAAGGAGGAGGGAGTGAACTACACTACAGTGGACTGGAGAGAGTTCCTCTGTAACACATGGCATCTGGAGCCCACGCTACGGTAACCCTGCAATAACATGACCTCTGATCATTCTCTCAGTTCGGTTACATCCTCACTGACGGTTTAATGTTTGATTGAGTCTCTTATGCTCAACAAGGTTGTATATATTTTTATCAAAAATACAGAAACAGTTTAATATAGCAATTTGTAATATTGGTACTTTAAATTAAATGTATTTTCATTCATGTTTGTAACGCTGTATTTTCATCAGCCATTACTCCAGGCTTTAGTGTCACATGATCCTTCAGAAATCATTCTAATAATACAGATTTTTTATTAGCACTTTTTTCTTTGATTCTTTAATGAATAAAAAGAACAGTATTTATTCAAAATATATTTCTAACATAAAATATTTTCTATTCTATACAGTAGTGTTTTATAGTATAGTATACTTTTAAATGGTAGTGGGTTTTGTAAAACAGTATTTTATTTTAAATAAACATGGTAATAATTAACTTTTTACAAAAAAATTAAAGGGGTCATACGGTGGTACATGCACTTTTTCAAGCTGTTTGGACTGAAATGTGTGTTGGGAGTGTGTGTACTCAACCACCCTACAATGATAAAGATCCACACGTAGTTTTATTAAAGAAGAATAAGTTGCCCCTTCTGAAATCAAGCCCTTCTCAAATGCATGTCCGTGTGGCGTCACACCGACAGCAGCGTGTCACACAGACTGAACTGGTGTCTTATCTCAGACCCGCCCTGAGTGAGCCGTCATCAGACCGAGACACAGAGACAAGCAATTAGGAATTAGGATTGCTAATTAGGAAGTTTCACTATGAATACGGCTAAAAAAAGATCCTCCAAGAGCGCCTCGGAAAAGAGGGACGGGGTCAGCGGAGCTCGTGAAGATTTAAAGGGGAAGTACACAGAACAGTGATTTCTAAAGAGCTGTTTATGACAGGGTAAAATTAGTGTTTTTTTACACTGCTTTAAAATTTCTCAAAAGATAATCTAAATTACAAACTTTACATTAAGACCCCAAAGAATCATATTAGCTTGTGGAAAATTGCTTTTGTATGACCCCTTTAAGCAGCAACTGTCTCCAACATTGATAAAAAAAAATCAGCATATTATAATGATTTCTGAAGGAACATGGTACACTGAAGACTAGATTAATTTTGCTGAAAATTCACCTTTGCTTCAAAGAAATAAATTATATTTAAATTATATAAATTTCTAAATTATATTTTTCTTTATTTTTGATCACATGGATACAGCCATCTAGCTTTATACTTCTTAAAAAAATAAATTAAAATAAAATAAAAAATCTTTCAGATCCAATACAGCAGTTTATGTGTTAATAGACAATTGCAAAGAGTTCAGGGTGGTTGCTCAGGTTTAGCTATGTGGTAAGTCAGGTTTTCTGAATAGCTGATTGATAAAAGTAGTTGCTAGACGGTCACTAAGCTTCGCTTAATGCTAGGAAGTGGTTAGAGTGTTGCTAGGATATTGTCAGGGGTTAAATGTGGTTAAGTGTGGTGTCATTTCTCTATACCAATGTGTACTTCACCATCGTCACCGCAGCACAGACTTCTCATGCATTTGATGTCGGTAATGATTTCATTTGACGTAATGCGTTTCAGATTGATCTCGTGGACAGGCCGTAAGATTGATCCGGTGGGGGTGGACTACATCTTGCAGAAGCTAGGATTCCACCACGCCAGGACTACAATTCCCAAGTGGCTGCAGAGGGGAGTAATGGACCCTCTGGATAAAGTTCTGTCTGTTCTCATTAAGAAACTTGGCATGGCACTGCAGGACGAGAAAGAGAAGAAGGGTCAAAGAGACAAAGACGAGCATTAACTCGAAACACTTTAATGTATTAATGCATTTCCGCTATCAGGAGCCATCCGTGTGAATTTCCTTTTTTTTTTTTTTTACCTTGTCTGAAACCACTGGATTTATTGCAAACTACTGTACAGCACACACACACACACACACACACACACACAAACACATTACAGTCATTGCTATACTATGTGAACAATTATGTTTGCCTTGGTTCATATGGCCATAGCTCTTGAACGACTGAAAGTGTTTTTTTTTACTTTTTAATTTTCCAATCACATAGACGTTGAATAGCTGCTGCTGAATGCCATTTGGACTTTTAATATGAATTTAATGCACTTACACGTCACTGACACTAACAAATGAGCAGTGATCTTAAGCTACAGTATACAGGTGTGCTCTTGAAATCGGTTTACATGAGTTCAGAGGAGCATTAAGCATCCTGTGTTCTTTCTCTGAGGTGATATACTGCTGACTATTGCCAATCAGACTTTTTAAATGGTTTTATTTAACATTTTAAGAGCAAACGATACAAGTAAGCCCTCACCAGGTGGTTAAGTGTTCTTTCAGCCAGCAGAGGAAGTGTGAACATCCCTAAGCCTAATTTATTCCTTTGAGAGTGACCAAATTTCTGATGCCTGTTAACACATTTTGAGGTATATAGTAGAAATGCCTCATATTCCTGTGAATAAATCAGAACCTCAGATTGTGCTGTGTAATGTGAATTGGCCTATAAAGCAAGGCTCTAACTTAAATAGTCAAACAAAATGTAAATATCTTAAATGCAGAAGCTGTTACCCATGTTAGGCCTGTGGTGATAGTGCTTTTCTTTTTTTTTTTTTTTTGCTTTTTCATAATGTGCAATAGACCATTGTATATACAGAGGTAAATATGTTCAATGTGCTGATTTCTTAACTGAATAAAATCATTACTACTAAAACGAATGATACATGCAGGTGCCTTTGTTCCTCCCAGATACGCTTCACAAACAAAAGATAAATCTGGTTCATACAAATAAAACTTTAAGGCTACTACATTTGACAATATCTGTGAAATACAATGTATCCCATAGTGCAATATGTGCTCTATTTGTACTATACCGTTAACTTCTATTATTTTTATATATCCATCTATATATCATCTATATCTA
>JAUCMT010000024.1:4549063-4574068 GCA_032357475.1 Enteromius thamalakanensis | reverse complement strand
GGCGGCTGTGGGGGGTATCTTTTACTCAATTTCAAAGAACTATTTCAACAAACGCTGCAAAGCAGTCAAAAAGTAAACTAGAATGAAATGCTAGTTAAACCTAAAAGAGGGAAAAAGTTAACATCACCCAGTCTTGCACAAAAAGCCATCAAATTTCTATATTTTCAGAGCATGAGCTCACCAGAAGGGATGTCACAGACAGCAAACAGGCCGACGCGCGTGTCTCCATTAACTGTCCATTTCTGAGTCTCACAGTTGGGCTGGCAGCTGTGGTTCATGAAGCGAGAGTAGTTCCCTTTGGGTCCAGCATCGATGATCCGATCCTGTGCACACACAGATAGAATATTAACCCATGATAAAGGTAGAAATGGATCACATACCATTAAGCTGTTGTCTACGGGATGAGCTGTAGTGTTGTGTTCTGTAATGCCACATAAGACTGTTCTGTGCCATTCCCAATACAACACTGTTCCTCTAGCTCTGCTGTATCAGGTCCAAACATGCCATCATCAGACACGAACCCAGCACAGCTGGAGCTGTCAGTGCTTGTACGCACATGGTGCCTTCATTTACCTTGTCGATAGTGAGCATATAGAAATGTGTGATGTTGTTCTCCTGGGCGTATTTGATTCTGGCTCTGCACTCCTCCTCGTCTATCAGTTCACCCACATATTCATTCACAAACTCTCCCTGAGTAACACACAAGATCAGAGCTGATCAGCACTCACAGCAAATCTCAGCTGTTAAAATGTTCGAAAGCCAGCATGCTTACTTTCTTAATGTCTCGCAGTGACACCAGGCCCCAGCCTTTGCCTGCGGTGCGGATGATCTTGGTCTCGGGGTAGAGGCGTTTGGTAAAGTCCTGGTTTTGGCAGCGGTCTGCAGCAGGACACACTTGAGGATGGCACTCGTACAACAGCATGCGGTTTAGACACTCTGACTCAAAGCTGCAGGGGCGCTCATCTGACGGCTTACAGTTACACTTGGGGATCTCAGAGATGTCTGCGGTGTAGACCTGTACTCGCCCACAAGGCTTATTCACCTAATGGAAAGCAAAACTTAAAATTGTAACACTTTTTTTTTTTACGGGTACACCTATTAGTTGCTTAAGCACATATTAATGCCTTTTTATACAGCTCTAATCCCATCCAATACCTAAACTTAACTACCGTTCTATTAATAAGCAGCATTAATTAAAGAAAAACTCGTAGTTAATAGTAACTTTTCTAAAGTGTTACCTAACACACTTTTCAAATTTTCTGAGATGTGAGGATCTTATAAATACCTTTATGTATTTGTATGGAGGCGGTTTTTTGTTGTTCTCTTGAGCCTCTTTGGCCTCCCTCTCCATTTCAATCTCCTTAAAACGAGCTTCAGCCTCCAGCAGGGCTGCACAGATAAACACAGAAGATTGCTTCCACAAATGCACTGACAAGACTGATGTAAAAATAAGATTGATATGTGATATTTGTTTTCTTTTTACCATTCTTGAAGACCTTTCCAATGCCAGTATGCTGATATTTGCTTCCCCGGTCTCCCTCCATGTAAGGAAAGACTCTGCCCTGGTGTGTCCAGAAATAGTCTTTAGAGCCAAAGAAGAACACAGGGAACTCTCCGATCTCATGACGCAGGTGCTGGATGTTGGTGGGGATGTTTTTAGGGTGACGGATTTCTGCAGGCCACCATCTAAAATTTCAAATAAGGTAAAGGTTTAGGAAAAATGGTGGAAAACTCACAGTTAGTAGGTTGACAAGGCTAACAGATTATCTGATATTTGACATTCTCAGACGCACTGAAGCTATAGTATTTGCAGGTCATAAAAACCTGTGTAACTGTTCGTCTGGGCTGGATCACAGTGAAACAAAACGAGAATGGTGGAAGAGTGGCTTATACACAAACACAAAGTACAAAGCTCACTGCCAGGAACTAGCCAGGGCATTGCTTTGGGGCACTAGGTGGTTACTTTCCCACTTGTACCATTTTAAAAAGCTTCAGTGATATGCTTCAGGTTATGATCAATGTGATTATTTTATGTCTGATCAAAATCTTAATGACATTCTTTAGCCCTAGAAACCACTAAATAGTACGAATAGTTTGTATACTTAAACTAAAGGTTTGTGGTGCTGATGGAGACTGACCTGTAGTTTCCAAGTTTGACCCAGATGACATCTCTGTATTTGGGTTTCTTCCCTGAGCGGCAGTCATTACAGAACCAGCTGCCATCAGGCATAGCGATGTTCAGACAGTCAGGGTGAAATGCAGCTGGACATGACTCACAGCACAGCAGACGGCCACCTTCAACACACACATTTACACATTTATATTGTGCTATCATGAGGTTCTATGGTTGTTTCCACTCATTGGAATGTTTAAATGTTTAATTTTGGATGCCCCTCATTAAAATAGGAATAAAACAGCTTAAGTGTTGAATAATAAGAGGGGAAGTCACACCCTTTGAGCAGATGAAGCACCAGCTGACGTTGACATGAGAGTGGTGACTGTAGCCTTTCTTAGGCCTGAAGTGGTTTGTGCACACAATGGCAGAGGAAGTGATCATCTCACTCCCTGCAGCAACACACAGATCTCCAACATGATATGCCACGGGACAGCGCAAACAACGCATCATCTTTCCTGCAAGGGGACAACAGAAAAAGTGCTTTATGTATAAAGTGATTAAAAAAAACAATGATAAATAAATGTTAATAAAAAAGGTTAAAATAAGTCCTTGATTTATAATATCTTCACGGAATATTAAACATGTATGCGACTTTAAGTACCTACCTTTGGTGGCCTTGCCAGCACCGCGGCCGCTGTAGTGGCAGCTGAGACAGGTGTGCATGGGGCAGCGGAAGCCACGGTTCTCAAACACAGTAAGAGCATTCAAACGTACACAGGCCTCATGGTAGAAACGCCCACAGTGAAGCACACAGCAACGCCGGATCTCTCCTTCAGACTTCTTACAGGTGAAACACACATGTACCCCTGAAAAACATGCAAAAAATTATAGCTCTTAATAGTTGGAATATATAGTTTTTTTTTTACATTATCATGCGTGTCTTACCTGATCTGCAGGAGGAGCAGAGCAGCTTTTCTGCTGACTGATCCAGCCCAATACAATGCAGGTGATATGAGGCACAGCACTGTCCTTCACACATCACCAGATCCTCCCCGGTCTGCTCACACACCTGTGGGACAGCAACACAATCAGGTGTTACGTGTAGGACAGCTACTATTTATATCCTGTTTAGTTTTGATTTGAATGTGCAGAGCTCACACTGAACAAACTGACCAGCATTAATAGCCACCTGGCCATTGCATTTACATGCTCAACAACTACTGGTACCGCAAAAAACGTTAGTATCATTACGTTTTTTAACCCTTTATAGGGCACTCATTGAAATAATTGGAAATTCATAATTTCAACCCTGGGATGTTGTCAGAGGCTATAACAAGACTTTTAAGCTTTTGTAACTTTATAAAAATAATAATTTTATGTTGTAAATTTAGGTCAATGAAATTACCATATATGGTTCATTGCCCGTCTATGGTAATCCTTTTCCCCAAAAAGGGCATATATTTACAATTTTAAACACACATAGAATACAAATAAATACATAAAATGTACATATACTTTTTCTTATTTAATCCCCCCCCCTGTGTTTTATTAATTTTTTTATGTGCCATAGACTCTTGTTTTCCAAAAGCTGGATAAATACAAAAATATAGAGTTTAGATCTACTAAAAACGAAGAATACTAACAAATATGAAAATATATAATAACAAGTGAAGATAGCACACTAGTCTAGGTGGGACCACTTATCTCAGCAGTAATAAGGCTCACAGTAAAAATAAACACCAATGTATGCCATAATAATACAAACTGGGTTAAAAGTAATAAATGAATAAAATCTATTAAGTTAAACATTATATTTCACTATTTATGGCTTGATCATTTCATTCCTGATTGGTCAAATGCCACGGTGTCGCCATCTGTGACGTAGACTGAGTTCTGCTGATTGGCAGGAAGAAATCCATGCGCTTACACAAGCTCACGGAAAGGCATGAGAACGCTCTAATGAATGATCGATTAAATCACCAAACAAAGAGGATTCACTCACCAGACACACACTTTCTTTCTTGGCACCAGCAGCTCGTTCGGTCTTCTTTGAGTGATGAGAGTCGTCTATACTGTCACTGGGAGAATCGGGTCTCTGCTCACAGAGCGAACTCTGAAATATGCATCCAGAATTTTACTAATTAACTAATGAGACATCTTGTAAGAAAAAGTGACAAACCATTTACCATTGCAAAATAAGTCAATTATTCACAGCAAGTTGCATGCATGTCACATTTTACAAAATGTTTTACAAACTGCAAGTATGATGTTTCAAGTATTAAAACACAAATAAATACACATACCTCCGGTTCAGGAGATGATGATGGGCGGTGCTTTTTTGAAGACATAGGAAGAGATTGTCTGCCTGACTCCCGTTTCCTTTTCCTGACGTGCTTGGCTTTAGCAGGAGACTCCTCTCCTGAGAAACCAAGGTAATTAAAAAAAAATAATGACATGAAGAAGAGTGGTATTTAGACTGGGCCTTTTCTCAAGTTAAAAACCGTTTGAATATTTACTTGGGGCTTTTTTAGTTGGTTTCATTTTGTCATCCCTGTCTGCTTTCCGCCTCCTCCCCCTGGGTTTACCAACAGCAGCCTCATTTGATGGTGCATTCTACCAGAATAGAATGGAAAAATTTTTATTTAATAGTTAATAATTTCTTTTTTGCATTAATTGTAATTCAAAGCTAAAATATAACTTGCATCATATCATACCTTATGGTCTTTCTGCTTTTTAAACTCTTTTTCAAGCTTGGTTTTCTTTTTAGGTTGCAGGGCCACATCATCCTTGGATTCTCGTAAACGTTTGCAACCTATTTTCTTTCCTGTATGAAGCAGTCAGAACGCATGCTTACTTAGAACCTTGTGCCATTTCAGGAATTTCAGGTTAGAACCAAATGATTTTTCCATAAACAACTGAAATGTTGCTAATAATGAAACCTCCCACAAACCTTTAGAAACGTCTTCCTCCAAGACTTTTGGGCTTGGTGCTAATACCTTAATATCTGATAAAATAAAAACAAAGAAATTACTAAAATAACAAAAATACATGAAACAACAACATTGAATTTTTGAGGACTTTTATTTTAAAAGAAAATGCATGCAATAATGTGCATTGTTTAAATTATATATTATTCTTTGAACTTAAACAATGTACATAGTGTGTATACATGCATACATACATATATATATACATACATACATACATACATACATACATACATATATATATATATATATATAATTTAAACAATAATTCTATAATTTAAACAATGCACATTAGTGGTTAAATAATTGCAATTTACGGTTTAAAAATGTCTTTTAAGTTACATGTCTCACCTGAAAACCCAGGATTAGTGGACACTGTGCCTAAAGTGTTAGAGATACTGACACCAGCTTTTACTTTCCTCTTCTTTACTGAATTTGGTGCAGCAGGAAACTTCTGTCTGAGCTGTCTTGGTTTCTTCTGAGGAGCTTTTGGCTGAAGGTCTAGATCAATACAAAGCTGGTCCTTCTTATATGTTTAAAAAAAGAAAAGTGTGAGTGCCCCAAAATACAACAGAAAAACTCATTATTCAGCGAGACAAAACACACCTTTTTCCGGTAAGCCCGTTTCCCGGGCTTTGTCTTTATTTTATTCTGGTGTTCTGATGCAGTGCAGTGATTCTACAATGCCAAAAGATTCAAAAGATTATATCTCTAGCCGGAAAAAAGAAAATATTAATTCTACACTGATATAAACAATTCAATCTTATTATCTGCTACCTGAACAGTAGTCCCGGGGACATCTTTTACAGAGGAAGCTTCTATCTTCTTCCATTTCAGTATTTTGCCCTGCTTTTCCCTCTTCACTGATGTTTTAGGTGCTTTTTTGGGGAGAATGTTTTCCCCTGATGAAGTGCTGCTGTCTGTGGGGTGGGAGAAGAGGCCTGGGACGGTGGTAGTTGTTGTGGAGTTGGGGCTGGAATGAGTGGAGTCAGGAGGAGTGAGGCCAACAAGCTCCTCCTGAGACTCCTTCCGATCTTGGTCTTGCTTCGGTCCCTGATTGCTCTGTGCTTGAAGCTCGTGTAGTATGCAGGGGTTGAACTGGGCTTTCCCATTTTCGTAAACAAAGATGAATTTGGTCAGTCGCTCCTCTATTAGTAAACCCAATGCTTCTGTAGCCTGTGACACACCTGCCTCCCACTGTTCCCGAAACTTACGAGGAATTGCCCTCTGCAGAGAACACATCAAGAACATCTGAGACAAAGGAAACTAATGATAATACAACAAATATTCAGTAAACATATTTGTGAAAAATACACACAATATTTACTGTACCTTCCTTCCACTAATATCAATGGGTAGTTTGTTGCTGCGGCTAAGTGACTGGTATTGGTGTTTTCCTGAGAAGGTGACCATGCTCTTCTCAAAAACATATCCTCTCTCTGGAGCATTTCCAAAATACTGTACATGGTACAATAATCCTGTGCGGCTTTTCACTGCCAAAAACAGAAAATAATAATAAAAACCTTAAAAAAAAAAAAGTCCAATATTTACAGGTGCTACCTTTCACATGCTGCATGGCTGAAAGCTGTAAACCAGTACTTCTGTTTATTAGCTCAAGGTCACCCTTGTGCAAACAATTTCCAGAGGATCTGTGCCCTCCCCTATCAGGACTTTTAAACCATCCTGTGGCTCAAATGTAAGTGTTGTTTCTGACAACTCTAAGTGTTCAGTCACAACTCTTAACTTATCTATCTGCTTCACAGGCACAGCCTCCAGATGACTCGATACGCCTTTTACTCAGTGAGTCCCCCAAAGCTTCTGTTCTGTTCACATTACTACACATTTATGGATAGTTATTTTTGCATTTATGATGACTTTTTGGATAGGGTTTTTACAGAATTCAGCCAAACCACTTAAAATCTAGATGATGCTGTTAGCACATCATTTCAGTCTATTTAAACTATCTGATCAAGACAGCCCTTTTTTTTTTTTATAACTCACTAAAAAAAAAAAATTCAACATTGTTGCTGAAGATACTGAACCTCTGGTACATGCTTCCGTTTCATTTCTTATTTACTATAGCACTTCTTGTAATCGTTAAATCCCTTCCTTCTTAAATCTCTGAGTTACTTCAGCTGTTTCCATGAAGTCCCTTAGATTCTGATTCTTTCCTTCAAGGGTGTGGCAAGTGCCACAGCATCTAAACTCACTCTCAAGTAGTCTTTGCAACTTTAAAACTCAAAAGCTTTTTCTCGCAGTTTTAATTTCCACCTGACTTGGTTTTTTTTTTATCATTGCTTGCACTTCAAATTCTACTAATGTTAATGATTTATTTGATTTTCTTTGTTTTCCATGTCTAAAAATAAGGATCATTATAAAAAGGGGGCAGCTAATGTTACATCACACTAGCATGCACTGCCACAAACTGTTAGAAATTGAGTAAGATAGTAATGAAGCAAATTTGTTGTGGTTGACAATATGGCACTGGAAAGCGCTTAAAGAACATTACGTCAACTGATCTAGCACACCCTACCTTTTGACCTAAAGTGCATGTTAGTCTCTGGGTCTGTAGTGATCATGCATGGCCACCAAGGGTATCCAGACACTTTGGCCCAGATAACATCGCCTACTGAGAACTGTACACAGGGTTCTGTCTCTGTACCATTCACTTCCACATCATCCACACCCTGTGCAAAATCATTAACTTCGCAGTCAGACACAGGCCCCTACAAAGCAAAGAAGAATGGTAAGACTCAAGAGAAAAAAAAATAAAAGTCCCATGAAAATGGTAAACACAATTTCCTTAAATGACAAACAACTTATTTTGCATTAGGACAGTCGAAGAGTCATCAAGAGCCAATAAGCTATACCTGGGTTGGGATGGGAGATACACTTGCAGGTATCTCTCCATCAGTCTGCTCATCAGACTCAGCAGGGAGAACACATGGTTCAGTGGTGAGGTCATGAGAATTTATGTTCGCATGCATTAATGGAGACTGATCAGCACACTTAGTAGGAGTTAAAATTGACTCTCTGCAATTTGGAGGAGTTCTCTTCCTTACAAGCCCCCCTTTCTTCCTTCGTCTTTCTCTCCTGGCAGTTGGAGAGGCAAGAAAATCTTCGGATAGTCTCAAAGGTGCATTTGTCTCCTCTGTTCCCTCCTCTGGATAATCTTCCCCGTACCGGCTTGCCTTCCCACCTAGATTTACCACACATTGTGTTATTTTAAAAGTGAGTTCAGGAGAAACACTGGTCTTCCTCGGAGGGCTGGTGTGCTGAGAAACAGGCTCCACCCCTTTTAGAAGAGGCTGGGCAGCTGTGGCAGCACACAGCTTCGGAATTTTGTCTTGATCGCCATTTAACAAGCGGGAAGTCAGGTCCTTTAGCCGCTCATGGGTGTGGTTATGACCATGACTGCCAATCATCTGTAAAACACTTTCTTGAGGTGTAGCTGCCAGCTGGGTAGCAGCTTTATCCATGAGCATGGTAGGATCAGTGCTCCCATCACCCCGACCCTTACGTCCACCAGGTGAGTCAGACAGCTGTTTCATGGTGGTAGGACTCCTGGGCTCTGGCATTTCAGGCAGTGATGTCCCCTTACTATCTGTCATTACTAACCAGGGGCCTGAAAAAGACAAATAGACATTTACAACCAAAACACTGTACACTAATAAAATATGCACATGTAAACTTAAACAAATCATACATATAGTCAACATTTAAACAACTTTTTTGATTATTGTAAACAAAAGTATGTGTGTGTATATGTTTTAAGAATATTTTTTTTTTTTGTATTAGAAATACAAAACGTAAAATGATTAAAAGAACAAACACCGAGGTCTATCATAAATGCTAAATAATAATTATTCTAACCACTGCACCTGTGGCGACTACTGCAACCAGCAGGTCATTAATGGTAACAAATAACCAGTAGTTACAGTCCGTGTGGGACACTTTGGTTGGGTGAAGCAATCGAGTGGATTATGTCGAGGATGGAGTTTGAGAACGGGAATGGTTTGGTCCCACATTAAAATGGCTTCCGTGGAGGATTCGCAATGCGCGAGTGGGTGGCCAGCCGCTTTGATTCAGTTCAATGCACAAACCCCGACGCCACCTCCTTAAACGAATCCTGAAACAAAACCCACTGATACCAACCCAACCATTCGATACAAAATAAGCACTGCGAGCTTTCTATCAACGAAATGAAAAAAAAATATTTATATAGCATGCACGTCAGCAATAAACGATTCATATCTTTTAAAAAAAGTGCATAAAAACAAAACGTAAGCGAGGCTTTATGTAAAACAATGACTGCTCAAATGCAAATGTCCGTTCGCTCCTAAACAACAGGCAGTTATCGAGCTATTGTTATTCAGGATGAGCGGTCAGGATGCCTCGTTAACATCAATGAAGGAAGATTATGGATGAGTCAGTGATGGACTCTCCTAACCGTCCTAACAGCAAACTGAAAGAAAATAGCTTACGTTAATACAAACTTTTAGACCGAAATGAAACTAAAACACATTCCGTGTGAATTGTGCTCTTGGTTAAAATGCAGCAATACTCCAGAAACCAGGCGGATGAAAGGAAATGCATGCGAGCTGGAGTAAAACACATCAAGCCATAGGTCCGTGAAAGTAACAGTAACGTTAGAGCTAGTATGATGTTAGCAAAGAAATTAATAGCCAAAGCACATTAAACACTTGTGCGGATCCAAACAGCTCTACGATATTAAATATGTAATCTCTGAGGATGTGTCTGGGGCTGTGATACATACTATAACCACATGGTACATTTTATTAACTCTGGAATCATTTATTCTTCAAACTGAAGCTGACAAACCTCGCGAACTACAGCTTAGCCAGCTAGCAAGTGAGGTACAGCTGCAGCTGCCTCAGTCAGTGACATACTACAAAACGACTCGTTTATCCATTAAAGAAAATCTCTAATATCCCACCCCAGCGTGTAACAGATAGCAATCCCCCTAATTATGATATGCCACGACTTATTCCTGTGGGAAAATAAACCTGTTTAACAGCATCTCCATTACTCCCGACCTGTATCGAGAAGCTTGCGGGAAACTCTCTCATCCCAATCAGCGCCAAAAATACTCACATCCGATTGGCTGACACGCGACGGCACAATTCACCCGGCCTTTTCAAATATCACTCTCTTCGCGGCTGACTCTCCGTCGAACATCTTCCCTTATCCGTGGCGCACTCCAAACGCCATCGCGGATTTGTTGTTTAAGATGAAGCCATGATATTCTGAGATCACCTGTTTTTGTTTTTATTTCGAAAAATGGCAAAGCGACACAGACCACTGCTCGAGGAATTGAGCAGAGGAGGGCAATTCTCCATATGACGTCAGATGCCGAAGGGAGGGAATTGGTTGCCAGTTTATCTTGTTGCCAGTTACATGCTGGAATGTGGCGAATGCTGAGTTTTACGTCATTGTATAAAAACTTCGATAACGCTGTGGAATTGATTCATTTCCATTTTTGGTTGAACATACATCAATACTAAAATGTGTAATTTTCGTTTTAAAAATATGTTTAGGTTTTTCAGGTAATATGTTTTTAGCGTTTAGGTGATTTGCACTCAAGGAAGAGTGTCTGGCAACCTAAAAATAAGCGCGCCAGATGGTGTTGCCATGTCCGCTTGTTACAAACTTATGTTGGTTTGTTGATTTATTAAGCCGCTTACAGACATTTTTTTGGTCTTATTAACAAAATATTTATGTAAATGAACCGAAATAATTGTATTAACTGATTTACATGTTAAACTGTGAAACATTTAATTGTTTTAAAACATATAATTAGCACAACTCCACTGCAGCAAGTGCCATGTTTTATATACATCATGCTACAATAAATAGATCAACGACGCACGTAATTATCTCCCCTTGGAAGTAATCAAACTAAGTTTGCATATTTAGAAGTTTTAGTGAGAAAAGTCACGTATTTTGAGCATATTTTATCACACCAGTTGCAGGCTTTTTTAATGAGACCTGGCAACATAGGCGCCAAGGCCTGTATAGACCTCATTGGCCATGGTTCACAAACCATTAAATGTTTCAAAAGCAGTTTATACACATCTCATTTCCGTTTCTTGAAGAATATTAGGATTTGTTTAAAGCTACGTCATGTCTAGGTTTTTGTGCCTTGGTGTATATATATATATATACAAACGTATGTTGGTTTGTTGATTTATTATTTGTTGTTTGTTGTATTATTATTATTATTATTATATTTTATATTTTGGTCTTATTAACAAAATATTTATGTAAATAAACCGAAATAATTGTATTCGCTGAATTACATGTTATATAAGAACCCTTATCATGTGCTGTTGGTCACTCGTTTAGAGTTTTAAAACTGCTTTGTCCAGACATTTGATTGCGCTTCACCATTTCTTCTCGGTCAGTCCTGTCACATTTATAAACAGCAACTGCAACACGCCCCCTGGCGGCTGAGCTCAACCCACAGGAAGACGGAAGCAAATGCCAAACGCTTGCAAACTCATCGCTTGAATCACCGAGGAGGGTACAAGGGCATGAACCAAGAGCTCTGGGCTATGACTTCTGTGGATAGTTCATAAACCGCCAGTGTATTACCTCCTTACGTTCACTCAGCGTTACTGTAAATCTTCCATTAACGTTTGGCGCCTTTTCATCCACACACACGGGAACAGAATGGCATCGATTTTGCTCACCAGATCCAGGACACCTTTGCTGAAAACATCTAGGTCATTAAAGAACGAATTCAGAAAAGGTAATACTATTCTTTGCCCATTACAGGATATAGATTAGTATGTGATTAGTAACACGATTTGAATGTTAAATATTGTAATTCCCTCTGCCTTCGCGTATTAAAACGACCAGCGAGCCTTATGAACTGTCAAAATGCGGCACAATTTCCTTTTATTCGTTTACTGTGTTATTCAGACCTGTCATGTAAGCTTTAAATATCGTATGATCATCATAGAGTTCACGACCTTAGCTCGCAAACCTGGCCCGCGAGATTATTGAACGACTGGTAAAATGAGAGGCTTAACGTTAGGTGATTAGCTAACAAGCTAACTGTACATCCTCACAGATTGAATCAGTCATAATCACCGAGAACTATCCGACTTAAACGTTTTCATGTGCTAAATGTTTGAGGGATGCGTCCAGTACACTGTATGGATAATGAAGGCGCACAGTAACTGCGTGTGTGTCAGTGGCACACGTGCTTTTGTGTCATCACGCTCTGTTACTGTAAGTCAGTTCTGGAAAATAATAGTGCTGTAACTGTTGTTGACCGCTCGTCAGCTCATTGTTTCGGCCGACACGCGAGTCGTTTCCACACTTTTAAAGAAACGTTTGTGTATCTTATGTATATTGAGGGCTCCAGAGTTCCAGGAATGAAGAGCAGTATGTTAATAGCGGGTGTAGCCAGACAGACACTCCTGTCTGAGAACGTCAATGCCATCGACTGATACCGAAATGAAGAATCTTTTAATGGTTGAGAATAGACACGTCATTTTATATAGTCGTAGTCTTACGTTACGTGTACCTTAAAGCGGCTTTACAGCGTCATGTTTTGCTCAGGTTGCTGGAGAACAGAAGCTCGTAGCCTTGTGCACTAGAGGTTATTCGAGGACAGGCCACTCAGCCGGCTGTCACCGACTGCAATGGCTGCTTCCTTATTATTGATCCGTCTCAGAAACACAATTCTTAGACCTTAATGACAAAATGGGTTTATTTTACTTAAGTTGGTTGAATGCATTCATATCACCAGATGATTCATTTAGTGAAGATTTGTTATATTGTTACCTCAGCAGACTCACACACTACCATAGAAGACATAGGGACATAGTTAGCTTTTTCCGTTTTGGTAATTTATTTAAGTGATAATTTTATTTATTATTTTTCCGGAAAACGAAAAAAAATATCTTAAACCTCCACCTTAAATGATGTTTTGATTGTCAAGTTAGTTTTACCACATACCAATTTTGCTCACAACTTAAATGTACATGAAAACATATTCTTATTTTTATAAAACAGGTAAGCAATAGAGAAAAGCATCAAGGCATGAAAAATAGAAGTAAAGCTGCTTTTGATACGTGGAACAGAACCACCCCAGTAAAGAATATTAAGAATAATATGTGACCCTGGACAACAAAACCAGTCATAAGTGTTGATTTTCAGAAATTAAAATTTTTACATGATCTGAAAGCTGAATAAATAAGCTTCACATTGATGTATGATTTGTTAGTATAAGGCAATATTTGACCGAGATACAAGTATATGAAAATCTGGAATCTGAGGGTACAGAAAAATCTGAGAAAAGCACCTTCAAAGTTGTCCAAATTATATCTTATCAATGCATATTACTAATCAAAAATTAAGATTTAATATATTTTTATTTAGAAATTGACTAAATATCTTTATGGAACATGATCTTTACTTACTATCCTAAGGATTTTTGGCAAAAAAGAAAAATCAATAATTCTGACCCATACAGTGTAATTCTGGCTATTGCTACAAATATATCCCAGTGACTTAAGACTGGTTTAGTGTTCCAGGGTCACATATAGTTTTTGTTTTTTCTTTTAGCGACTCTTCGTGCTTCATGATCCATATAGAGTGAATTGTTATGTTTTCATTGTCTATTCTCATCTCCCATTTTTGTTTTAATTTACCAGATACATATATCATCACATAACCGATATTAATATTTATAATAATTAAACAGTCTTTGATAGGCTTTGATTTGTTATTTTTAACGCAACCTTGATTACGTAATACATTAACAGTTTTCTTTGAGTAAAGAAAGGAAGTTACACAACACAGGTAAATGATAATAAAAACCACAAATATCTGGTCGTTTTAGCTGTAGCAAGCAGTTGTGGCCTTATATCTTGTCTAAATGAAATAAAACATGCTCTTTTGTCTACTTTCTCAACCACATCATTGCTGCCACAATCTCTAATTGATTTCGAAATACACTCGAAGTGCTTCCTGAGAAACCCCAGTATCTCCCACGTGTGGACTTTCTTTCTTGTAGCTAGTCTGAAGTGGTGTGGTCTGGCAAATGATTAACCGCAGCTCTGCTTGACAGCCTATAAATTAGAGGTCCGGTCTGAATATGCATTGTTAGGTAAACAAATACTACCATGAATAGCTTTCATGGCATTCAGTCTTCGGATTACCAATAAGCATGACTATTCACTATGGTTATTTACATAACAGAAAAGTTGGGTTTTTGACATTGACACGACATGGCATGCACAAAATATACGAAGAAGAGTTTACTGAGAGAAAACTGTGCAGTGAAGTCTTAACCTACATTGTCACTTGCCAGAGATAGGACATTAGCTCAATCCACAATACGGTGTACATTTTAGGACATTCTTCTCAATCATAAAATGAAAATGCGTCATGCCTCAGACTAAACTGCCTTTGTCAATGGACCAAACGGCATTGTGACTTAGACTGAAAGGCTTTAAGTCTTGGAAAAAACAACGTCCGGTGTCAGGTCTCGTACAATCAGGCATAGGACGAAATGGACTCAGATAAAAAGGCATCAGACAAAAATTTCTCAATGTACACCGTACCACAGGTTTCTACCAAGCTGGTTAAATGTACCAGCACAGACTGTGACTTGGCTCAGGCAACAAACATGAGAGACAAGGACAACTGATGTGTCCCGCCAATAACAGTCAGGGTTTGTGTGGTTCTGTTGTTTTCTTAAAAGCCAAATGCACCTGTTGAACATTTGGGATGAAGGTTTTTCTGTCTATATTTTAAATTGAATATTGACTTGTCATATATAGAGATCAGGGAATTAATTGACTGAAACAACCGTAACTGAATGTTACTTTAAATAGAGACATTGATATGATGCATTTCTACATTAAAAAAAAAACCCTATCTAAGTCTTGACCTTGTTTTCAGACATAAATAGAGTACATCAGTGGGACTTAGCTGACTTAGTTTCTCTCTGGCTGTGTTATCTCACTCTCAGAGGGACTGCTACCTCTGATAAGACTGTCACACAAAATGCAGCCTGAATGCTGAAAGAATCAGACACTAGCAGTGAGGTTTTATAAAGGATAGACAGTCCCATGAGCCCTGCATGAACTTAGTTTTTGTAACATATTTTGCCAGAAGTTGACGTTCCAGTCCAATGAGGTCAAGTGTGAAGTTACAATAAATGTGTTGTTTTATTTTATTTTCCCCACTTGTCTATTGCCTTTTGACATCTTTAGAAAAGGGTTTAGGACTTAAATATGTTCTTCAGACAGTCAGTATATTTAACAAAATTAAAAAATAAACATTTTCTGTGGCTTATTAACTGAGGGAGTTGGAGAATGTAAAAAATAAAGCCTATTTAAAAAAAAAAAAAAAAAAAGGAGGGTTCCTTTAACAAACAGAAGCATGTCATGAAAGTGTTACAGTGTGTAGTGAGTCAGTGAGCTGTAGTTGACTCTGCATGTTAGAAAAAAGTATTTAACATTGTCTAAACTACAGTCCAAACTGTACATTTTAAACCACCTACTCCCAAACATTAGATTAAACAACTAGATACTTAGAAGGCATCGGAAGCAGCATGTGGAGTAACACATTCTGTGGGCCCACCTTCACTGATGGCTCTTTGCTCATTTCTCTCCATGACACACCCTGAATCTGGGGCAGTTGTGCACTTTTCATTGCATCCTAAAGCAGAAAACTTATGCCAGTTATGCCAGTTTTTTTCCCCTCCACCCTTAAAGTAACTTATAGACAACACCCAGGAAAATTCATGCTCTTTCAGAAAGCAGTCATTATATGCATTACATCTATTTAAAATTAGCGGTCCCTTGATTTTCTGAGTTTCCAAAGTTCTACATTCTGTGGTTCCGGGAGTAATATTTGACATCCACCGATCCTTTCCACTGCACACATGGTCCTTTTCCTTTAAGTTTGTTTAGCTTTATTACATTTCTTTTAAAATGAAATCAAAATGATCTTTTTATCACATTTGCTATAAAATCACCCTTTTGGAACCTTTATTTTTAAGAGTGCATCCTGTTTCCTTTATTTGTAGAGCTTCTGTACGTTAACACAATGAGATGTACAAGAGGATAGAGATCTCAGGCCATCTGCCAGCCATAAACTGACCTTGTGATGCGAGGCCAGACATCCTATAGAGCTAAATATAGAGAACGAAAGTAGAAAGAATTTATCCTTTCATACGAACATCCTGACATCAATAGGATTAGACCAAACTGGGCATTAAAAACATTATGGCAAGCACTTCCCAGATTAGGCTTTACCTGGGCAATGGAGCAAAGGTCCTAAACCAGAGTACTAAAGGCAAGTGGGATGAAGATGGACTAATTATGGAGTCTGGCCTTGTCCTATTGTCTCTGAGTGGATAAGTCAGAGAATCACGAGACCGTAAGTATATGTAATCCAGAGATTGCATGGAGTACTGGAGAGGGAAATGGTTCAGGAGAAAGTCAGGTTTAATGGATTGCTCTATTTCAGTCAGAATGGGTGAGAATAGCTTTACTGGCTTACTCCAGATAAAGGAGTTTCCTGAAGTTATATTTACTGTAAGTAGAAGGAAGTTCTGCATTTATAGCCCACTCCTTTAATTTTCCTACTTAAAGAGATGTTTAAATCTAAATTTCACTTCTGCTTTAAATGTAACACATCGAGACACACAAGAAGTACTGCTATTTTGCATCATAAAAATCAAATGTGACACAACATGTGTTGGCCAACTGTTCCAAATGGGGCCATTTCATACTACTTTTTGACGTCCTATAGGCAAAAACCCTATTGGTGTTTATATGATTTTGATAAGGATAATGACATGAGTTTTTTTTAATTGGTTAATAATTTAAAATTTGGTTATGGTAGCTTACCAAACACTTTAATTATTTTGATAATGCCATCGTTCAGTCTTATTTCAGTAACATTTAATGCTGATATTCAGCTCATTGAATGCACATTTTCTTTCTCTAAAATGCTGTGTCATTACGTTAACATAGGATTTGGATGCTCCCTTTGAAAAGGCCTTGATTCAGAAACCAAAAATTGAGGGCTGTGTAAAATGTTGTCTTTGCTTTTTAAACTGGGACAGGATAAAATGTTTGTTTGTCCTATTATTTGACTGTTTGAATGAATTATGTGCTTACACTATTTGATAAACAACTATGTATAAACTAACACATAATCAGTGCAGAAAATGCCAAGTCAAAAGATATGTTCTTGGTTTTAAGTGATCCATTTCAACAAGACATACATGCACTTCAAGGTGGTTTCCTGGAACTGGGATATTTAGACTTTACCCTGTTCTCGCTGTTCTGAAGAGCTGTTGCTATCTTTACCATGAGTTAGACATTACTAAAATGTGCTCGGCCATCCTGGTGTAAGTGAGTTTGTCGCTGCAGACGTGGAGAGTGTATGTGAGGGTTATTATGCAGTGGGTGGTCTTATTTAACTGTACTGTAGCTTAACAAAAGCCCTACCTGTAGTTAGTCATATGCCTGAGAGGGGGAATATCCACCAGAGTTCATCCAGCTGAGTGAAAAAATGTGAGCAATGTAAACTCTTCACTGCATCAGTTGCAGCGTTTTTGTGAGGTCTGTGCCCTGATGTAACCTGTATTGAGGTTGTGTCATAACAGATCCTCAAACACACAAGTAAATAGCACAGTCAGATGGATTATGTGCCAATGTGCAAGTGACATGACAAAATGCTTTGACTAGATGGATAAAAGATTGACTCATATTCAAGCATTTGTTTAAACATGTAGACAGGTACAGTTTCAACTTGATGTTAAGATCAGTAAGTCATGTATTTTGTTGCTGCTCATTCCATGACATAATAGCATTAGATGATTGAATAAGTTGCATATTGCTTCCTAGCAGCGCTTCATGTAAAAAATGTAGGCCCTATTGTATTTATTGTTAAGGTATTAATTAAGTCGTGTGGTTCCAAAAACATGAGAGAAAAAAAAGGCTTATACAAAATGTATTTTTAGGAGAAATGCTCTTAAAGGGGTAGGTCACCCAAAAATTAAACATCTGTTAACTTAACTAAAACAATCATTTAGGTTTATTCTAATAATAACAGAAAAGTTCATTATTTTAAGCTGATTCATTTGGGAAACAATTGTGTAATTCTGTTTAATTTATAGCGAAAATTGTCTTGAATATGGAAAAAAAATCGTTTGGAGCAAAGATCAAAAAATAAATTGAACGGATGGATTCTTTCCTGGCTAGAAAAGCCCTGAATTAAGGTTTGTTGTTAAAGTTGAAAGCGTTGTTGACCCCTCCATATGCATCTAAGTGCCTCCATTACTCAGTTTCTGAAATACTGTATGTGATCTCGCACACCTTCATTTGTGTGTTCTTTCTCTTGGCAGTGGTGCTATTTTTCCCTGTCTGTGTGTATGCAACACTGGCATGGGGTCAAGTATTTTCTCTGTTTTTTCAGTGATCCCGTGCTGGCCAGTAGCCTGTAGCACTCTCCATGACCCTTTATGTTATATCATAGCATCTGTTTTTTTTTTATAGCCTGGCACAGATGTCTGCGCATGGTGTTCCTTGAGCTGGATTGCATTACTCTGTTCTCATAAGTGATATTTTCTTTATTCTGAATCTCTTTCAGGAAAATTATCAGAAAGCACATGCTTTAACTGCACTGCACTACGATTAGCCACAAACAGGTAAATGGAACGGAAAATTTAATTGTATCTGGGTCAGTGACATGATTATTATTTTTATCTAAATCTATTTGGAGAAAATTGCAATTCGTAAATACTGTGGTAGTTAATACTACAGTTAAAATGTAACTAAAGTGAACTATAAACTGATGGATTGATGATGATAATAATAATAATAATATTAAATCTTACTTGGGGCCTGTTCCACAAAACAAGTTTACCATATAAGCCAGGCTTATGCAGGTAAGACTTCTTTTAATACAAATTAACTGGCAATAAGTCAGACTAACTGGAAAAAAAGCCTGGCTTATGCTCTAATCTTGGTTTATGGAACAGGCCCCTGAGTATCAAATTGGCATACTAGACTGATTACATTTTTTTTAACATATTAAAATAGAGACTAAAATATATTAAATTGTAATAATGTTTCACAATGCTTATGTTTTACTGTTTTTTTTTCTTCATCAAATTAATGCAGCCTTGCTGAGCATAAGAGATTTATTGTTTTAAATTGAATCTTTATGTAAAGATTAAGCTGATGCTTGACTTTAAATTTTCTGCAGTCCTGGTGCTCTTGGAGGCAGCGTCTGGCCTCATGCATCATCTGTCCTGTACCTTGACAATTCATCAGGATTTCAGCGCCGATTGTCCAGGTCACCTCGTTTGTACTGTGCCATCTTATTACCTGACTCTGCCCTGCCTATCCACACCCACTCCACGTACCCTAGGACGCTAGCCTGGTCACAGAACACCCCAGTCCGGTGGGTACATACTACAAGCCGTCTCTATGATGACTCGAAGGTAGAGCGTTCTTTACGTTCGCTAAAGGATCGGAATAAAAAGCTTGAGGAGGGTGGACCGGTGTACAGCCCCACGGTTGACGTCAAACCTGTGAAACTGACGATACGTCAACGTGTGATTGATGAGGTGAAGCATTACTATCACGGGTTCCGCCTGCTATGGATGGATACGGCTATTGCGGTTCGGATGCTCTGGAGGGTGTTGAACGGACAGATTCTGTCACGCCGAGAGAGGAGACAGGTAAACAAAAAGGCTGTCAGGTGATCTTACATGATCAGTACGTTTACATAGACAGTATTCCACATTTTTAAACGATGAAGACAATACTCTTTATTTAAAGAGTGTACCATGTAAACTGATTTTTTTTTATCTTAATCCAGCTAAAGTCACACTTAAGGTAAACACAAATTGAATTTAGACATGTGGAGTATTACTTTTTATTAAATATTTATTATTAAAGTGCAGCACAGACATGTACATGACGTGTGCCATTAATAGATCTGTGCAATATAACCTGCAGAAGATTATAGTAATTTATTTATTTGGTAACAGTAATATATAACTATAAACTGCAAATTTAGAACCCACCCCCTGTAGACTTCAAAAATATTAATTTTAATATTAAATTTAAGTAAATGTAAAAAATTAATTAAAATAATTCATTTTGACAAAGATTTTAGAAAAGATGATACAACATTAAAAGCTTAATGATATAAATTTTTAGTTTTCACATTAGATCCATGTATACAAGAAGTTGAGATTTCCAATGTCCAACAAATACACAGTCCAGGTTCTTTGTAAGACTTAAATTCATGAAAAAATGGCATGGAGTCAAATCTCAGTACCCAACAAATGTGAGAGGTCCAAAAAGAGTAGAGAGATGGGCATTTCCCCAAAAAGGTTTGCCTAAAGATCTTTGTAAACAGAGAAGATGGAAGTAATATTCTAAATACGACCCATATAAACACCTTACTCATAACATTGTCTTATTTAGAATAAGGTAAATCATTTAATTACTGATGTACATGTAAATATACTCAGTGTGGTGATTGATTAATCTAATTAATTGCATATTAATCACACATAAACTCTGAGAAATCACCCCAAAACGTAATCATATGGTAGCTATTACATATTTTCACTTTTTTTTTATTAATATGAAAAGATTAAATTATTTTTTATAAAATTATACTTTAAATAATAAACTTAAACTGTCTTAATAAACAAGTCATTGAATAGTTTATTCATTATTTTGATCGTTGGTTCACCCGGTTCCTTCAAAATGCGGATTCATTCAGAAATTGTGTGTTGTTCGGAGAACCTCAACATTTCTGCTTGTGGCTTTAATAGGTAATATTTCCCTTAGTAAAACTGACCACAAACTGACGTTATTCCATTAGTTGAGCGGAAAACTTGGACCATTTTACCATTTTTTGGTTACATTGGGGTACTTAACACCAAACCCCTGTTCTGTAATGTCTGAAGGATAGCCATTGGTTGACTTCAGTTGGTAGGATTGAACCTTCCCAATCAATATTCCTCTGTTCTGATAAGTTATGAGTGAATAACTGCACCCTAACTCCTAAAAGTTGCGAAGCAGCCAGTCAGTCAGATTAGAATTGCCAATGTTTAAACAAAAGTTGAACTCTGCTCAAATTTGTCAGGTTAAATCGTTCAGTGTGAACATCCCTCAAGGCTAAAAACCTTTTCCTTAAAGAGTCAATAACGACATGATTGCATTGAGATTTGGTAATAATAAAGTAGACATCAGACACTTTTGTCCTTTATTGCAATACTCTATAAATAGATTAAGAAATGTTAGTATTTACAATAATACCTCCTACACGCATCGAAATGGGTTGAAAGATACAGTCATTTTTAATAGAAAATACACAGAAAATTGTCGTAGTGCCACTGGTTGTCCATTGACCCGTCGTTGCTTATGTTTGTCATTGTCAAATAGGTTTAACCCAAAGTAATGTAATTAAGCCGTGCATAGTAGGATTTGGGGTGGGTGGTTAGCATTCTTCCGTAGTTTAATCCCAGTCCAATAAAGTCTGACTAGATCTCTTCTGTTGCTCAATTATTTGAATCAGAGTCATGCTGAGTCTTCATGGAATGGCCATTAGAGATTACCCTGTAAGTCAGGAGTCCTGGGGAGACCCAAGACACTTTAACTGGCTCACACAGGATTCCTTAGGCCTTTAGGATAAAAGTCCAAATTATCAAGCCTTTTATATAAGATGAAATAATATTTACATTTAGTTAGGATATATTTATCCCCAATCATTCAATTGCCTCCTATAATCACAATCTAAACTTCAATACTTAAATTTAAATGCAATACAAAAAACTCCAAACATAATTTTCCATCTTTTTAGACTTCTACACAAATACATTTTTATCAGAGTACAGTCTGAAGTGCGCTGCTTTTGTATTTTTGAGATTAGAAGAAAATTACATTGGCAAAAAGTTCAAAGGTTTTAACTCCTTAACTCCTTCAATCAATGTTCAGTCAGCGGTTTTCCTATTCTTTTATCGCTGTCTTGTAGTTTATTGCTTGATAGATCAGTATGGGTTGCATTAACACATAGTTCCCCACTAGCCTAGCTTGTCTTTAGGGAAGAAGTAAAATAGAGGTTGATTAAGGTCTTGTGCATTAGCTTTATATTACTGAAAGATCATTTCTGGCAAACAATAAGAGATGAGAAAACAGACCTACATCAAAACGTTTTGACTTAGTTCAGTAAGAACTAAGTATTATGCAATTTTAAAGGTTGCTAATATTGTTTTATTAGTCTCTCAAAACAGATTTTCATGTATGCAAGGTCAAAAAACACTTTAGTTTTCTCCAAAAATAGATTTAATTTTACCCCGTTTCTAAATTATTCATAAACGACTCGTGTGAAGCAGTTCGAAGAATCAGTCTGTCTAAGCCCCTCCTTCCCGTCAGCCCTCACTGTTGTGATTGGTCAGATGGCGCAGTCCTTTATGATTGGTCTACCGCTACAGCGGTCCACAGAGCTTTCTACAGGGGCTTTCTGAGAGAATACATCAACTACTGTAGTTAGCAAGGACTACCGTGGAAAGGGCTTTTGTAAGTGAATCGTGCACACCTCTAACATTGTGAACTTAAGCATTGTATAATACATAACAAAAAAACATTGTTTATCATTACTTATATATAATATATAATAAGACAGTCAGTCAGTCAAGCTGCATCAATCACAATGTTTAGACTACATTAGGCCCACAACTGCATTTCCACAATTCATGTGGAAATTGTACTGTTTGTGGGCGGGGCAAGTTGTTCGGGACGTAGTATGTGGGCGGACATTATGCAGATATTTTACTTAGTGACGTGGATCACGCGAATTGCTGACGACTCGTTTAGGCGAATATGAGCCGAATTTGTTTTTTTTGAAAGACTATAACACTGTCGACTGTGTTATGTTCACATACAGCTACATGACACTGCATGAACAATCATATTTTAAAAGGCATAATAGGGGCACTTTAACACAGTGCTAATACCTTCCCAGCCCTAAATTCTCAGACAGCTGCATGACTCAGCCTGCTGTAAAGTGACACTTTGGTGACGCATATAATCTATAACCGTTGAAGGCCTCCCTTGCGTTCTAAGCCAGTACGTACTGGAAATTGCTTATGCTTTGTGTCACAGATCACTCTGTCACTGTCTCAGAATGAACCGCCGGTCCTTGGGTTGCTAGGATATTAATGCCCAACATTATCCACTACATTTACCCCTATAATTTCTCCGCAATCATGGCAATAGTACTGAGAAGTGTAAGGTTTGGTTTTACTCCTATGACAGTTAACACGAAGCCATAGTGATAAAAACACCTACTTAAAATTTGGTGTCCTGGCAAACATTTTCTAAACATTTGCTCCAAGCAATCATTGTAAACAGCAATGGTGTCACTATTATTGCTCATACTTTTTATTTTATTATTTATATTGATCTATCTAGCTAGCTATAGTCTTATGAACTTATTTGCAGGTCTGCACAATTTATAGCCTGTAAATTTATAATACAATTTATAATTTTTTTGTATGTATATACATACATAATAATGACAATAATGACACTGAGTATTATTATTACTATTACTGCCACTACTAAATAAATATAATTATATATACCCGCATACATTTAAGACAAAATTATAAAGTAAAAAACAAATATATTCATGCAACAAATAATAATTGTATTTTTTATGGCTGTGTTCCTTTTCTTCAAATGTAATGGTTGCTGTTTTGTTTTACACAGGCACAGGCACACACCATTCACATTTACTTTAGAAAATCTGTTTACTAACTGAAAACAGGCAAATAAATCACATTATTACATTCCTAAAGCCTTTAAAAGGATATTTTCTTCACAGTATTTGGTCCAAAAACATCTGCAGCTTGTATAACACTCATGTTTGGGTAGTCATGGTTAGCTGTTATCAAGAGCTTACTGAGGATTTCTTTATGTTGGGAGCTCTGTCAACATTAGCATTGCGAGGTATGCTAATGCCTCTGCCTCAGCTAGCATCTGTCGCACCTCACTCTCGCTATTCTTCTGACCTGCTTCATCCTTAATCCTGCCTATTCACAACTGGCCTCACACAGCGTGGGTTCCTTTAGCTTTTGATGTCAGTCATCAACCCCCTTCCCAAGGCCTCTGTCCTGCTCTCTCCCGACCACTTCCTTTGGAATGCCTTCACTCTCCATCCCACTCACTCTTCCCTGAATATTTCACACTCCAGGCCTCCCTGTTTTCCTCCTCTCTTTCTCTCTCTCTCACTCTCTCTGCCTGTGGTGATATACATGTCAATGGGCCAAACACAAAGGCCCTTTTAGGCCTGCCTGGTTTAAATTCTTCCCTATAGGACCGCTGACACACAGGTGGAATAAGGGGAGCAGGAACCCCTCTTATAAAGCTAAAGTGCCTTTGTTATTTAACTTCTCATTTTCTGAATTCTTCATGTTTCATCAACTATATATTAGTTATTGGCTGATTTAGAAAGTCATGCCATAGGGAGTGGATGCACGATGGCTTTACTATCATTTTAGATCTTTTTTTTTTTTTACAAATTATTATTATTTTTATTTACATCTTTTATTTTATTATCTTTTTATGTATTCATTTATTTAATTTATCTTTTATTGTGCAGATGTCCGTTTTTAAGTTTTGTTTATTTTATTTTGATTTGTTTTATTGTTTTTTTTTTTAGCTAGATTTTTTTTATTTTACAGGACGAGTGAATCATATATAAAAGAATCTAGGTTATATTTTGGCAAAAATCAAGGGGAAACCTCCCGCTCCCTTTAGTGAAACCAACACGGAAGTGATTAAAACTGCAATTCATCGACTAGCCGCTGGAGGCTGG
>JAUCMT010000024.1:4480565-4491798 GCA_032357475.1 Enteromius thamalakanensis | reverse complement strand
TTGTGGTCCAGGGTCACATTTGGCTGTGTTAATAAACAGACATATTATGAAAATTATGTATCTGTGTCCTGTTATTTGTCTTTTGGTATGCATGTAAGAAAAAAATGGTTAGGATTCAGGTGTCGTTGCAAATAGTGATTAATTATGATTAATCCACTGAAAATCCTGATTAATTTGATTAAAAATTTTAATCATTTGACAGCCCTAAAATATATATATATATATTTTTTTTTTAAGGTTCAGGTTTGCTTGTTTGTATGGGTGTTTTTGTCAAAAAAAAAAAATATTATGCTGCATTATGCATTATATTATTATATATAATGTGAATTAATCGTGAATTATTAATCGCACTTAACCATATTTGTATTATGCATTCAGCCCTTCTTTACAGCTTTATTTTAAGTGAAGAATAAGAAGGTTTTAGAGTTTATTGTTGAAAAGCAAAGAAGCTCAAAAGCGTACAGTTCATGAGTGCAGTTTGCAGGTTTGTCCATCCGATGACCCTCCTTCAGCAGTTTAAAGAGCTCCTCCACTGGGATCCCTGGGTACGGTGAGCCGCCCAGTGTGAAAATCTCCCACAACAACACTCCGTAAGACCACCTGAGATGCAAGAAAGGTCACAGTTCAGAGCAAATACGGGGCACCCATCACACTTTTTACAGTACAGTAAAAAACATAAGTTCAGTAGAATGATAAATGTAGTGTCTTAACATTTGTTAGGCCTATACAGTATATCCTGGTTGTGCTTGAAATAGTAGAGTCACAGTACTCTCACTATCTGTCTGTCTCTCACTGGGGTGGAGATACTTTGCAGATGTGAGAGAGGAGTTGTGTTGGTTCTCACTGAGGCTTATGATGTATGTTGGTGATATGAGATGTGAGTGTATTAAACTAGAATGAGTGTGCGAGCACATATGTGTATGTGGGTAAGTGTTATCACAAGCTGCTCTGTTAACTCAGGGCTCTTTTGTTTTGGCCCCATTCCTCCCACGCCACCACTGAGCAGTGCTAATCAAATTAGCCACGCTAAGAGACAACGGGAGCTATGAGCCAGCTAATGCTACCCAGCCAAACACACACACACACAGTCAGTTTGAATCCTTATGGGCTTATGGGGGCTGAATAATTGGCTCGTCATTATATCACTATCCGTTCATTAGCTTTATGTTGGAGTCAAATCTCATTTACGCCCATCAGTGTGGTGCTCACCCAAACTCACACACATATGGAGTGAATGAAGGGCTCACTGCTCATATATCATAGCATAAGTACAGCCTATAGGCAGAGGCAAATGATATTATTCTATTACTGCTGTCTCAAGCCAACTGTGATTAAAGAGTATTTAGACATATTGGAAAGCGCAGCCCTGGGTACCAATCTGAGTGTGATGAATGGGTGTTCGGTCTACTGAGAGACAGTGTGTAGTATACTAACATCCTAATCAAAACCTGCTGTGCAGACACACACTACTGTTTAGAAGCTTGGGGTCAGTGAGATTATTTTAAGATAATATAAGTAAACATATATTACTCTTTTAATTGATCAAGAATGCATTTAATTGATCAAAAGTGACAACTTTAACAACATAGATGCTGTTCTTTTGAAAAAATTTTTATAAAGATACCATAAAAAATATATCATTAAAATACTGAGCAGCACAACTGTTTACATAGATAATAATAACATTGATAATAGTATGAAATGTTTCTTCAGCACAAAATCAATATATTATGATACCTAAAGGATGATGCGACACTAAAGACTGAAGTAATTAAGTTGAAAATTAAATTTTATAATAGATTTAAATTGAAAAAAGTTATCTTATATTGTAATGATATTTTACAATATTGATGTTTCGACTATATTTGTGGTCAAACAAATGCAGCCTTAGGATAATAATAGACTTATATAAGTCTGTTATGATCCTAAGGTTGGGAACATAAAGATATGTTTGCTTTGTTTTAATTAAAAAAAGTTCTCTTCCCTTTTTAACTTAGGTCATATATCACATCTCTGAGCATTGCCTGAGAATTCAAGTGCAGAAAACACTGGCACGCTCTCTGGGATGGCTTTGATGCTGTCGTTACCGGGTTATGGTGTTCGCTTGCATTCCTTTACCGCTTGATGAACTTTATGAACAGATGGCATGAAGTGATGGAAGGGAAAAAGAAGAGGTATGCATGGCAATGTAAACTCACACATCGCTCTGGTGCGTGTAGACGCGGTCGAACAGTGCTTCTGGTGCCATCCATTTGACGGGCAGGCGACCCTGAAAGGACACAGATCAGTCAGAACAACAGCGATGCTGACCCAGCAAGACATACAGACGCCCAACGAACGCCAACAGGCCTGAAGCTTAATCTCCTACTGTCCTATCTAATACAAATGCACTTCAGCAGTCTGCATCAACATCGTGCCGCTATCCCAGTGCTCTCTAAACTCCAACTGTCCCATCCAATATCCAAATACCTCACCAGCCACACCCCGCATCTAAAACCCACCATCACAACACCTAACAGTCCCATTAAACATGTTTATTGAAAGCTAAGATGATCTATATTACCTATAATTAGTTTATATTACATTTTAAAAAGCTCATAATCAGATTGCAGTTAATTTTCTCAAGGGTTACATGATTACATATTCACACAAAGTAGTAAATTATTTAGATTTCTTTGACTCACCTTAAGTATCTAAAAGTAATTAAACAGTAGTCAGAACATGTTCTCTAAAATGAGTAATCCAATAGATTACATTACTAACTAAAATGTTTTGGCATGTCATTTGTTATCTGTAATGGACTACACTTTGTCAGCACTGCCTATCATTTTCAGAAAATAGCCAAGTCTCTATTGTCAAAGCTAAATGTATTTCCTGCACCAAAAAAGACACTGGGATGAGTTTAGAATGAGTTCTACCTACACAACATGCGGATTCTAATGATTTTTTAACCAGTTTTTCAAAACAAATGCTATTTTTTTTTCTTGGGGCTAAGCTAATGTCATGTGATGGTATTGTAGCAGCACCTCTTTTAGCTGGGAAAAATATACTGCAGGCCAGGTAAATTGATGTGTTCAGTACCGCCCAGTCCTCGCCTATACCCACACGTTCTTATGACCAACACCAAATCACAATCAGCAGTTAATTAATTTATGACAAGCTGCTCATAAACGTTATTCCTGAACTAAGCACACACAAAATTCAACACTTGCAGGCTTGCAGTAACCACATCCGCTGTGCTTCAATCCAATGCCACCCAAGAGCCCTATCCTTAAAGCATTCTGAGATTGATAACAGTGTCGACTTACATTGGTGGTCTTCTTGTAGTAGTCAATGTTGTGCACATCTCTAGCCAGGCCGAAGTCTGCAATCTTCATCACGTTGTCCTCGGTTACCAGAACATTCCGGGCCGCAAGATCCCTATGGATACACTGACAACACAAACAGAAAGAGGCCATCTTTTATGCTCAAGTCTGATAAATACACACTATGATGTAAACATCTGGAAAATAATAACTGGCATCCATAGATGGCATTTAGAAACTTTATAAACAATTCAAGCATATTAAATTATGTCTAGTTTACAAACTGAGATAAGTAGATGCGTTACCTTCTTTGAGGCCAGGTACTCCATACCCCTGGCCACCTGATAGGCGCAGGACACCAGATCTTTAAATGTCAGAGTTTCATTTGGGATTTTACAAGTGTCAAACGAGTAGTCCATCCCAGGAGGCCTTCTCGCCCGCAGGTATTCCCTAAGATTTCCTTTAGAGGCATATTCCACCAGCACATACAGAGGACCTGCGTGAACACAGTCAGAAACATCTCAGTCAGAAAAATCTAAACTAACAAAAGCTTAACATACTGGGAAAAAAGCCTGGATACTGCATACTAACCATCTTGTGTGCATGCTCCCAGCAAGTTGATGATGTTTTTGTGTTTTCCAATCATCTTCATCATCTCCATTTCAGACACAAGATCAGAGAGGTCCTTATCTGTGCCATCATCTAAGAAAATGGTCAAATGTTATCACAATTTAGAAGAACTATTCTTGGTTTTAATAAGTTTTCAATTGTAATTTATTCCTTGTAATAACAAAGCTGAATCCTCATTACTTTGGACTTTAGGGCCACATGATTCTAATATGCTGCTTTATTATCCATATTGTAAACAGTTGTGCTGCTTTATATTTTCTCTTATTTCAGATTACTCATGAATAGAACTTTAAAAAGAATGGCATTTATGTGAAAAAGACATCTTTTTTGGAATCATTTTACTGACTCCAACATTTTGAATTGTAAGATTGTAACATTTGAATTTAATTACAGTTAAGCATGCTCACTGTTTGTTGTGCACTGGGGCTGCTGTTAATTTGCTGTTTTTGACGTTCATTCATAAGTTAAGATAGTTGATTGATTCTTATGCAGTAAAAAACAATTATAATTTCTACTATCTGGACACACACTCACCCTTGAGCATCTTGACAGCAACAGTAAGAGGTTTGTTGGGTTTCTCTTTGTCAATCCCAATGGCTTCAGCCATCACTACCTGCCCAAAGCAACCCTCTCCCAGCGGTTTTCCCAGTGTTAATCTGCAAAAGAATCCCCAATCAGCAAAGGACAAAACTCACATTATTATGGTCATATGATGTTCACTTCAGCTTGTAACTCACTTAGTACGTGGAAACTCCCACTTAGGGTCAGAGGGCAGTTCAAGTTCAGAAACGTTGGGCAGCATGGGCCCATCGCTGGATGACAGGCGGGCGATCCGGACCAACGGGGTGTTTGAATTCATGGAAGAGTTAGATTCCAAGGACACCTGCTTGGGTAAAGAATAAAAAAAGCATGTTATTGTCTCTGAAAGAGAATAAGAGAGTGAGAATAAGAGCGAGAGAGAGAGAGAGTGTAAGGATCAAGATGTCTATTTTAAGAAGATCATCTACTCTGAAGTGCTGTGTTGCAGACGGAAACATGGTGTCGGATCCTCAGAGGAGTGCTTCTGAGAGAGAGAGGTTTGTAGCTGTCAGATCTCCACATAATGGACCACAGAAAGCAATATTTCACTGCTGCTGTGCGCACACATAGCTATGACCCAGAGTTTTGCTGTTGTCTTGTATCCATAAAGGTGCTTAGGAGTCACCAGCTCAACTGGCTCTATTTTTTCTTCCAACATCAACGGCGTCATCACAATGTATATTTTTATCCCAAACTGTGGTTTCTCTCCAGCAATAAGTAGCATTTTTTTTAGCTATCCATAGCTGTCTTTGTAAAGGACTCAACAATGTCACAGCAATGGCATGTTCATCTTAACTTGAGCTCTGTTCTTTCAGTACTTTGTGAGCACTGCATTTTCCTTTAGGAAATGCAAATCTGTGTAGACTTTCATGAGACACTGAGAAAGTATGTCAGCAGTAGGAAGATCAAACTGTCTGACAATGATATCTCAATATTTTCTAAAATCAGAACTAGCTCAAAACACACACCTACAAAAAAAAAAAACACTGCAACATGATTATGTAGCTTGCGTTGATTCCAGTGTGACATTGTCAGGCTTTGATTGCTGAAAATAACTTGAGGGAATAAGAAGAAGGGATTGAGAGAGCGGCAGAGATTAGAGAGACAGTGTGTGTCAGCTGCAGCTGCTCCGATTTAAAATGTTTAAAACAACTGAGAGAGAGTGAGTTTCACCAGGAGAGAAACATGATATAAACATTGGCAGTCTCCAGGAGAGCATGAATATCCCTCTGCCACATCACATCTATGACATCCACACGGTGTGGCACCAATAGCCTAAAGACATACTGCAACAGCTTTACGTTAAAGAGAGAAAGAAGATAGGAAGTAGGATGATCAAATCTTGTATCTACTTTCTGTTACCTGTCTCTTGAGGGGGAATTTGGACAGTTTTTGAACAGGTGGCGTAGGGAGAGTCTTCTGGGTGTTCATCCGCATACGACAGAGGATAATGATGACCATGGTGAGGATGAAGAGCACGCAGCCCGTAACATAGATGAGGATGTCCGCATAGTCATCCTCTCTCTCCATCTCTACCGCTGACACAGAGCACAAGAGCACAGATTAGACATGTGGTGATGATATCATGAGACAAATGTACTAATGGGCTGCACTAATAAAGCAATAATTGATGCATATATTTATACAACACACCTATTACTATTATATATGCTGTACATGCTTTCTTAACTGCAGTGAATTAAGTACTTATTTAGAAGCGGTATCTACACTCAGAGGTGTTTCAACGTCTAAATGGTTCCATAAAGAACATTTGACACCTAAAGAACCTTTCTGTTTCACAAAAGGGTTTTTGTGGTGAATGAAGGTATTATACAAAGTTCAGAAAGAGATAGCTCTTTTAAGAACCTTCGACTGAATGGTTCTTTGTGGAACCAAAAATGGTTCTTCTATGGCTGTGAGGAACCTTTTAAGCACCTTTATTTTTAAGAGAGTACACTAAATATGAATGCAAAAGAATCACTGCGTGTTGCTGTTGATGTACAGTAAGCAACACAAATGATTTAAATTCACACAAGCCATTTTCAAATAACCTTTCTTCAAAACTTTTGCCTAAAAGTCTTGTCCCCAGAAATATATGTGGCAACACAGATGTAGAATATAAAATTAGAGGAACAAAATCTGCTGAGGGGCGATGAGAAATATTTCTGGATGGTAAATTTTCTCAATTCATCCACCTGTGTGGCAAAAGGTTTATTTTGGACTGTGTTTATTTCCAATAAACATTACAAAAGTTTATCAACTTGAATAAATCATGAAACCCAACTTAAATTGGCTACTAACTACAGCCTGGAGACTTTAATTTAAGAGTAACTTTAGAAACTAGCCCCACTAAAGGTAAGATTAGAGATCATGTTATTGTTTGGTTCAAAGTTATAAAGCAGAAATCCTGTAGTTAATTTACAGCCACCTTACAAACTAATTAACATGCTATCGCGCCCCCATGCAGGTACAAACATCCCATAATGCCCCTCTCTCCGGGAGGCTTATTTGGCACTTGTGTGATGAGCCCCACAGATAGAGTTCAGTGGCTCTACACAAGACGAGCGATTTTAATTACAGCAGCAGAACGGAGAGCAGGATAACAGGATGAGCGCAGAGGATGGAAGAATTAATGAATCGGGCCTCACAGATACTGGGACTATGTGCCATCAGTAAATACTCCAGTAAACACGACAAGCATTTCCATCATGAGCGCGTGTGTTATCGAGTGGAAACAGTCTATGAGAAAAACCCATCATCCGTCTTTTTTCTCTGTATATGTCATGTTTAAATCTGAAAACAATTACAAACTACTGAGTTGCTTTTCAGAGGACTTTAGCCAGGGTGGCATATTTAATTTGACGTGAATGAAAACGAGACTGGTTAAGTCCATAGACACTATCACAAAAAACATTTTACCTGCAAAACAATGAACATTCAAGGACAACAGAGAAAAATAGGAAGTGTAGAGACATGGGGGAAAAAAAGGTGTGAGGAGAAACCCCAGAAAGTGAGACTACCTGGTAACACGGTAAGCCAGGCAGAGTGATGGTTATAGCCAATCGAGTTCCCTGCCAGACAAGTGTATTGCCCCGCATCCTCAAAAGACACATTGGTCAGGTAGAGAATCTCCAGCTCTTTATCCGTAGTATTTATTCCCGCAGTCTGGAAAGGCAAGGAGAGATAGAGAGAAAGAGAGAGAAAGACAGATGCGTAAACCACAACCCTTGGGAACAGAGCAGACCAGATACCGGGAGGAAGATCTGAACGAGAGTTAACCCATCACCAGTAACCCAGAAATCCCACAATCCTGCATATGAAGAGATGACCTAGAAGCAAAGTAAAACCCCAAACCCTGGTGGAAAATTCAACGCCCCATCAGCAACAGCAGGTCACATTAGTTTTTCATCCAAATCTGTTTGAGGTGCAAAGAAAACGAGCGGAGAAGAATATTACCAGCCTTAAGGCTAATTTAACCTCTCACTAGATAACTGACACCAATTTATGTAGAATTGTGTGTCCCTGTACTCGAGAGAGCTGTGTGTATGTATGGGAAAATCAATGAGTGTATGTGGCATAGTCGCGGCTCCTATTAAACATGCTCTTGCTGCATTGATTGTGGAAGAAGAAGAAGTGAGCATTTAAATGAAGCAGACACACTCGCCCACATAACAGGTCTATGAATCGGTTTACCTTTTTTATTGTGTGAAAAAGGGACGAGAAGAGCAGGGAGAAACAGGGAGAGTTTGACTCTACGCCACCAAAGTCTTGAATTGACATCGGCTGTTTAGAGAGAGATTTTTACCTGGCTGGGACAGCATGAGCCAGAATGTATTCTCTGACATGCCTACAAAGTTGTGGGCTCTGCACCAGTACTGGCCTGCATCTTTTTCTGACACATTATACAGAGTCAGCATATCATGGGCCTCTTTTACTTTACTGACAAAACTCTGCAGAGACACACAACACACTTAGTCAGAGGCGAACACGTTCACACATGAACAAACACTTAATGATTTAAAATGCTCCCGCAGCTTGTTCTACCACTTTTTAAAGATGCTGATACACTTAGGGGCAAATTCACAAAACAGTTGTGCCACTCTGGTATTTTACTGGAAAAAGCTAGGAAACTCCCAAAATCCAAGTTTTTTAATTATTCATAAATTAATGTTTTGGAAATACTTGAGTTTAGTTAACCTGAACTAAGAATAAACAATATTTCTACAGCTTCTTAATCTTACTGTTAATTTTAGCATTCACTGATGCATTATTAAAATCACAAGTTGTGTTTTTAATATTAGTTTGAGCTAACAATGAATGACTGTGTTTTTATGAACCAATGTTAAGATGAATAAATACTGTAATAAATGTATTATTCATTGTTTGTTCATGTTACAGTAGTTAATACATTAACTGATGTTAACAAATGACACCTTATTGTAAAGTTGTACCGATTTTTATTTTTAAATCTACTTCCTTGAAAGTCAAATTAAAATTTCAGTAAGAATTCTCAATTCAAATGCACAGACAGAAGCAAGAGTGTGTTTATAAATGGCGTTTATCATCGTTCAAATTTAAATGTACTCATTGTCATTCTTTTCAGGTCAAACATCTTCCATCTAATTAGGTTTCTTATAGATTGTGGCTGATTCATAAAACGCAAAACAATTAATATTACTCTATTATCAACCAAAGCAGCAAAACTGTAATCAAATTGGCATAATTCCTTATAATCAGGGAACTAAACCAAAACAGACAGTGCATGCAAATACACTGCAGGATAAGAACAGCAACGAGCTTGGGATGAGCTGGATCGGCTAGGCCACTGCTCTGATGTCACTATATGTTATAATGACATGCTGAAATATCATCATCAGCCCTGCTTCTGTGTTTCTTTCAGCTGCTTCATTTGCTTTATTCTCAGTTTCCGTTCTTTTCCTTGATCGCAGACGTAGCGCCACACATGATCTGTCGCTCAGCACTCTCGGTCTGGGAGGGCTGGGGAAGGCTTTAGAGGGTGCGCAGATGAGACTGCGGGAAAGGGAAAAGCCGGCGCGCGGCTCCCAGTAAAATACTGTTTCAATTATGTGGGAGTCTAAAATAGCGTGGCGGTCTGGCCAGCCGACGCACTCCCCTCCTCTGCCTGCTGACTCGGCCCTTCCCTCGCTTCCCGCACTCATTTTTTCCATGGCTTTTTCGGGAGCCTCTTCCCTTGTTCCCTCCCTCCTTCTCCTCTGAAGAGTGAGTGGGGCAGCACAGCTAATGGCTGTCTCCCTGTGCGACGCCACCGCGGCGGTTAGCTTAGCCTAAAACAGATGTCTGCCTCCTCTCTCACTCCTCTGAGAGGAAAAAGAGAGCGAGAGACCCCTAATTCTCCACTTGCGGAGTGTATAGTGAGATGCTAACATGGGTGGGATTAGGAGTCAAGGGAGGTGCTCTAAAAGTCACTCAAAGCTCACATAAGGCTTAATATGTGGTTTCATTTAAGCCGCACTTGGACACATTTTAAAAAAATGCCTTCAACATCTATGATGGACCATTATAACAAGCAAAAGCTAAAAATGATTACATAATAAAACAAATTTAAGGAAAAAAACAGGAATTGTATCTTTGGATTCTGTAAAAAAATTAAACCATGAACCAAAAGTTTATTCATAAAAAGACCTCCTAAAAGTTTTTAGTTTTTCCTCTTAAAAGTGGTTCATTCATGCATTCGTCTAATACTGTACCTTAAGGATGTGGACATAGGGGACGCCATTGGGCCCATACTGGCTTCCATTCACCTCGATGTGTTTGAGCCACTGGATGTGTGGCTGAGCATCACTGTACACCTTACAGTGGAACTCTACATCACTGCCCACCACCACCGTCTGGTTGGCCGGGAGTCCCGCCTGTAGGATGGGCCGGTGAGGAGAGCGCTCTGATTGGACGAGAGATAGAGGGAAGTCAGCAAAGAAGGTAAGTGATTTAAAGTTGAAATGTGTGTGAATGTTGCATGCTCGTACCCAGCACGTCGAGTTGGTAAGTGTGCTTGATTGTCCCGTATTTGTTTTGCACCACACATGTGTAATTTCCCCGGTCAGATGGAACAGCGCTCTCCATGACCAAACTCCACTGCTGATCCCTCAGCTAGAGAGAGAGGATGACAGAGACAGAGTTTTATTCATAAAGTATTACATAAGAGGTCCACTTGAAACCTTCCTCGGGTTTTTCTGTTAGCTGAAGAAAAGCAGGCGCTAAATTCTATGCCTGTATAATGTTATGACTATGATCCACTGTGCTGATAAATCTGAATTGAATTTGAATTTCCGAACAAGACAATTTGAATGTAAGCAAACATAATTAAATATGAATTAAAACCAATATACTGGAATTTTTAAGTAGAATAGCAAAGCTTGTCAAATCTTTGAATGTTTGCTATACACTGGTTTGTGAGACAGACATAGACAGACAGACAGACAGACAGACATAGACAGACAGACAGACAGACAGACAGATAGATAGACAGACAGACAGACAGATAGATAGACAGACAGATAGATAGATAGACAGACAGACAGATAGATAGATAGACAGACAGATAGATAGATAGATAGATAGACAGACAGATAGATAGATAGATAGATAGATAGACAGACAGACAGATAGATAGATAGATAGATAGATAGATAGACAGATAGATAGATAGATAGATAGATAGATAGATAGATAGATAGATA
>JAUCMT010000024.1:4438532-4480465 GCA_032357475.1 Enteromius thamalakanensis | reverse complement strand
TAGATAGATAGATAGATAGATAGATAGATAGATAGATAGATAGATAGATAGATAGATAGATAGATAGATAGATATGCCTATTTTTGTGTTTCCCTGGAAAAAAACATACAGAGAACAACACAAGTATATTTGGGGTTTATTTTGGAATACCTTTAACATCACTAGACATGGAAAGCAAGCTGATTGGTCCCAAAGTCCCCAAAAACGTCATTTTGTTTTGCACAAACTCTTCACCTCTTACACACACACGCACGCTTATATGCAGATACACACTCACACACAGAACTACCATTCTCCATTCATTCATAGAGCACACTCTAATTGCATATATGTCTCTCTCTCTGCTTCTTTCTGTTTCTCTTGCGCTCTGTCTCTCTCTCATTCCTCCTCTGCGTACTTCGAAGGTCTGAGTGGAAAAAAATGTAACTGTGTAAATATTATGGGCTGTGTTTTTGAACAGTTGCATGGTAACACTGCCTGAGCGGGCAACACGCACACAGACAAACACACATGCCTAAGAAAGTTGGCAAGGGCGTCTGCGCCCCCTGCACTCCTCCTCCCCCTTGTCTTTGAGATCCTCACCTTCTCACAGGCTGCTCACGCTGGCTCGCTCTCACCCAGTGAGGCTTCAGTGTTTATTGACTGACACGGTGCACAGTATGAGAATATTTGCTAGGGAATGTCTGTGTGGAAGTAGTTGACATTTAATGTATGTACATTTATAAAGGAAGTTGTATTGTTTTGCCCTGTAATTAGTGATCATTTCTTTTAAACACCTTTATGCTAAATAATCATGCACAGAGACTTTAAGCTATTATTTTTTAAAAGTACAAATATGTAGTGTAGTCTCACAACCAATAAGAGGTCACAGAAACTACATAAAATAAATAAATAAATAAAACTAGCAAAATATATTATATAATATTTAATTTAGTCTTTTTAATTATATTTATTTTTTATTTAATTTATATATATATATATAGATTTTTTTTTATTGTTGGTTGATCAATTTTAGACTAAAGCTTTACATTAACTTATGCTCAGCTCCCCTTTCAGTGAAATCCTAGATCTGCCTTGTTAACTTCCCAAAAGTATTTAATGTCAACTACCCATGTGCAGTGAGACTGTAAGAGAGCGAGGGTTAATTTAGGACCCTATCTTTCTTGACACTGATATTTTGTGTGTGCGTGTGTATCCCATTTATCTCAATGTGTCTGCTGAAAAGAAATGCTGTGAAGAATTCTCAGCTGTTCCTCAATCTACCCAAGCACTTTATCCAAAGGGAATGGGAGGAGAGAGTTAGTACATTTATCCCATCCTTCATCAAAAGATAAGAGCTGAAAAGTGTTGCAATGTCGTGCTGGACCCCGCTGATCCAGAGAAAAAAAAAAAACAGCACAAGAAAGACCCAAGCAGAGGTCTGATAATCAGTTGAAAAGCGCTGCTCAAATTCCTCCCGGCATTACGCTGTTAACATATTAAGCCTCTTTAACTCTGATGTCAGACTGGGGTTAGGAGGTAAGACCAGTGCGCTGGATATACAGCTGAATTGTGAACTGCAAAGAGTATCGGGAGTAAAGGGGCTCAGGGGGTGCCAAGAAGCTCAGGTCTTTCTCAAGGATGTGTGTATGTACGTGTATTTTCAGGATTTATTGTTGTGTCAAAACGGTGCGGGCTCGTTCCAATAGCGGTGCTGTTTAATTTGACCCACAGAGACAGGAAGCAAAAACAACTGACCCCAGGGCGAGTCATTAAAACGACAAAACTGTTTCCTTTTCTCTCTTTCAATGAAAAGTAGTACTCTCACTGGAAACACCAGTTTCACCATTAAAACAAGACATCAATAGTGTACAGATGGCCCATAATCATACACACACTAATATGAAAGCCTCCTAAGTCATATTGATAAAAAGAACTATTAGCACTTAAAGAGGTTTCACGAAAAAGTCTTGGTTCTAAGTTTTGTTCGGGTCAGTTTTCTAGACATGCAGAACAGAATAATGTATTCTGATTGTTTCTGAGTATCTTTTTTTTTGCCCACAAATGCCTAAAAGCTTTATTGGAAAGCAACTGTAAAGTAGGCCTTATGTAAACAGTAAAAAATCTGGCTATATGAGATATTAAACACTTGACCTTTAAACATATTTTCACACATAAATGAAAAACAAATTGCACCTAAGCAGTTAATAAAGACATACGCTGCTTTGGCCATCAGACAAAAGGCACATTTATCGGTGCATTAGAGATTCAGTGATGCTCCAAGCATGTAGAATTTAGCGCTGGTGGTCCCACAGAGCACCACCACTGAAATTGAGTCATCTTTCGGAAGACGTAACAGTCTTTCTTCAGCTGGCTTGTCAATTGAGCTGTTGAATATGCTACAAGCCGCTCGCAAACACACACTCAAAGTCAGCGTTTTCACAAAACGTTAGTTTGTATGTGTGCGTGAGGTGTGACTAACCCACAGTGCCGCAGATTAGCATTCTAACAATGCCACTTCGGCTGCCATATGTGAGCATGACAAAAGCCACGCCTCCCCCTGCCAATCAAGGTCCCTAAATCGCCACAACAACACCCTCTCGGAACCTCCCCCTTCTGATGACTCAATAGAGAGTCGACCTTTGACCTTAGAACCCTGCCAGTCCGCCACAGAAAGTCGTGTCTGTTTGTATGTGTGTGTTTTTGTTCATGTGTGCGAGGAAAGCTGTGGGAAAGCCATGGATCGTTTCAAACAAACAGTACGGCATGTGACTCATTTTCTTGCATTTAAAACTCATTCGGCAATCTTATCGCATTTAGCCAGCAATTAACGCACCCTGACCGTCGGCTAGAGAGTTTACAACCTGCTCAAGTGCCAACAGAAACATAACCACAGCATTGTTGTTCCTCTTGCAATGCAAAAATGAGCTTTAGGATGGAATACGCTGATCTCTCAGAGAACTCCTCATGTTTAAGCACATAACGCTTTACATTTTAACACATCATTGAGAACGTTATCAAGCCATCAGGCCTGTCATATCCACACACACAAGGGGGTCACACATCCTTTCGCAGATATATAAGTGCCATGACTTTTAGCCTTGGTTTTAATAGAGACAGAAGACATTCAGGGTGAGCTGTCAAGCTCCTGTGTATGTGTGTGTTAAATAAAGCTATTATGATGCTGTCAGAGGTCTCTATGCCAACAGTGACTGTGTTGATGCAGAGGACAGGTCTGATATAAAGGATGACCCTGGGTCAGCGTGGACCCCTGGTGTGTGTATACACGTGTGTGTTTGTAAGGGCGGGCCGGTCACACTATGGCCATGGAGAGGTGGATAGGTCAATGTTTTGTTTCTAAATGTCTCTCTTAGAGGACACTGGTAATATTCTATGCATATAGGTCAATGCAATACAATGCAATGCTGTGTTAAAGGATCTAAATGTGTGTGTGTGCAAAAAGAGTTCACTCAGAGGATTCCAGTTGTGTTTCAGATGTTTCTCCTTAAATTCTGCTTAATTTAGAAACAAATTGTTGATATAAAATGGGAGTATAGAGGTATAAATTGAATGTGGGTAGCTATGGTCTTGGAAAAACATAATGAGCAATACTTTATATTGAGATCTTTCACCTTCTTTTACCTACTTTCTTTTGTGAAACAAAGAGTCAAAAAGTTTTGATGAACATTGACTTTCACCATACACACAAAAAACCATAATCTTTTTTGCTCCTAAGAAGAAAAACGGAATACAAATTTGGAAGAACAGCAAATACTGACAATTCTTTTGTAGTAAACTATCCCTTAAATTGTGGGGGTTAAATCATTGAGCATTAAGGAGCCCTGAGAGCCATGAGAGATTAAAAAAATATATAATAATAAATAAAAAAAATCAGTGGACAGCCTCCAAAAGGCGTCACAAACAACACGCATCGACACATAAATAACAAGACCACACAGAACTTTGTGTTCTTCTGTTCTTTCAGAGGAACAGCAACAGGTGGACGTATCCTCTAGAGATGACGAGCAAATAAAATCCAGAGCGAGAGAGAGAGAGCAGATGTTGGGGATCTGTGTAAATTATTACTAATCGCAGATTCTTATTATCTGCAATCCTTAACACACCATCACATTTGCACATGCACACGCACATGTTCTAAATCGGTATTCATGTTGGCTTACTTTAATCCCGCCCATTCTTTGCTCTCCCTTGAACTCCTTCCCATTTTTCAGCCAATGGATGGTGGGAGTGGGGTTGCCGGCAGCAGGACAGCGGAACTTCACTGTATTAGCGGCGGGAACGGCCAACAGTTTCTTCTCCATCCGGTCCGACCGGGTCCAGTATGGACCTTCTGTTAGATATATAAGAATGAAATGTTTAGTTGAATGACATTCTGAAATATGTCTGTGTGCAAATGGATCAAATATAAGTGTATGTTGACATGAAGCCCTATTTTTTAAGGGGGTAGGGTGTTCCCTCTCCGGGAGTCTTCGTGTGGGTGAATGTTTATGGAAAGATTTTTCTTGCTCGTTCTGTGGCAGCGTCAGACTGGCTGCCTAATTCCCAGACTGAATTAAAATTTGTTTGGAAAAGCAAACAAGCTTACATACACTCTTACGTGAGTGTGAGGTGCGTTTATGCTTTCGCAGACAGAACTCTGAAAGATTCCCAGTGTTAAATCCTTCACAGAGCCGTGAACACACAATGCGGATTCCTAATAATAACCTATTGTAATAACAGAGCAATTTTCCTTCATTTAATCTTCCCACAAATTCCATTTATGCCGTTGACTGTCATGTGGTCGGGTCTGTGTTTACGCTTCCTAGCAGCTAATGCCAAATATCACAGCATAAATACGTACAGTAACATCCTTTAGCTAAAATAATAGTCATTACTTTTATTTTCAGTTCAAGTCTTGAACGTTGTGTGTGTATGTGTCTTTAAGAGACTGAGTAAACATACTTTCATCCCTCCTCAAACAATTAACTCCAGATCAGATCAACCCGCGAACTTGGCGATTAAACCCACAGACGCCACATTTCGCTCCAGACGTACATGCAAGCTCACAAGCATACATCTGTGAATGCGTGCACACACAATAAACCCATTAACTAGACTGAATATAATTCTCTCGTGCGTTATTTGCTCATGCTATCAGATGGTGAATGTAAAGGGTGATTGGCAGGCTGGCATTTCCTTTGGCATAACCGATACACTAATGCCTGTATACACACATACTTCCAGTTTTCAAAGCATTCTTAGATGGACAGGGATCCATCAAAAGCACAACATTGGTCTGTACCATACAGTAGACCTGGCTATGTGTGTGTGTGTGAGTGGTTTGCAATTTTATAGAGTTCAGTACAGACAATTTGAGCTTTGAAGTGGGAACCGCGAATCTACAGTGACCCAACTTTTTTTCCCATTTACTTTTATTCTACCGCCAAAAAAAGCCATCAAAGTACAGCACAACTCTACACAGCTGATATTACACACAGCTTGCTTCAGTCAGCCAAACTGAGAGCAGTAACCAGCACTGCATCATTAAGATATTACAGAATGATGTCATCAGATGTCACACGACCTCAGCTCTTCTCAAATGTTCCAGAGAGCCCAGACCTCACAGCTCTCAGCTCTCTCTCTCTTTCTTAATTAGAGCAGGATTACTGGTCATTAAACTCTAAAGGGGTTTTGGTTTTTGCCTAATCCCTCGTTTCATGCCCTCCCCTCAACCCTGAGACCCTCCCCCAACCCTGATCCCACTACAGCAGACAGATGCATTAGCTTTCCCTTCCCTCTCTTTCTTTCTTTGTGAAAAATCACAAACAAGATCTCTTTCAAATCTCAGTTGTCTCTTACAAAGCAATAAGATTAAGCAAGATAAAATGGAAAAAAGTCTTACATTGTTCTTCATCAGAAAAAGATGCCACTAATCTTGCATCATGTTGAGTTTCAAAAGAGATCTAGTATTATTATAGTACTGTTTATGTACTATAATAGGATTTACTTGTATTTTCAGTTAGACTGTTTAATGATTTAGTTAGCTTTATTATTATCATTTTTATTTATTTATTACAGTTTAGGTTGAGCTTAAGTTAAGTTAAACTTAAGTTACCATTTTTTGTTTTTTCAAGTTTATGTATTATAAAAAAAGTTTATGTATTATATATATATATATATATATATATATATATTCATTTAATTTTAGCTGGATTTTAGTAACCAAAAAAATAAATAAATAAAATGAATTATTTAAATAATAGTTTTATTTTCAGAATAACATGACTTCAAAGATTAGGGCTATCCTATCAATATCATGTTATTTTACTTTATTTACAAACTATATATTATCTTGTTCACATATCTTTCTCTTTTTTTTTTATAAATATGTACAAAACCAGTGATTCAGATTCTCTTGATATATTGATATATAGCAAGACGTGTAACCTGCGCAGACATTCATCAAAATGTGTTGAAAATATATGTATTTTATAAAATCAATCAGGTCCGCATTTTCCAAAAGCATCATAATCCTAGATTGCCCATAGCTTCATTGATTTCAATGGGTCTATGATGTACTTAAAGTGCCCCTATTATGCCTTTCAAATATGATCTTTCATGCAGTGTGTATCTGCAAAGTTGCGACGCAGACAGTGTTATTGTCTATCAAAAATAAGAGTTGGCTCACATTCGCCTAAACGAGTCGTCAGCAAATAAAATCTTTCTCTGTTACGGATCCACGTCACTAAGTAACATATTTGCATAATGTCCGCCCTTTCCCCACCCACAAACCGTACAATTTCCACTTGGATTACATCATGTCAAGAAGACGCTGTATCCTGCGCTGTCGTTCAGTTATGGCAATGGGCGTATCGTTTTCCGACATACGCTGTAGCTGTAAACCAATCATAAAGGACTGAGCCATCTGACCAATCACGGGCTCACGGGAAGGAGGGGCTTAGACAGACTGCTTCTTCGAACTGCTTCACACAAGCCGTTTACTAATCATTTAGAAATGGCGTTTTTTTGGACAAAACTAAAGTGTTTTTGACCTTGCATACATGTAAACCTGTTTTAAGAGAATCATAAAGCAATATAAGCAACCTTTAAAATGGCATAATAGGGGCACTTAAGCTTACAATGTTTTTGGGAAACCAAGCTCAGGTCCCTAAAATCAGGACTTACTAACACTAAAACATAATAAGTAAAGAAAGTATATCTCCCTCTGGTTTTTTACTTTACTTGTTACACACAAAGTCAAAGACATTGTGGCATTTTTTTTCAATTTTAGTCACATTTCATTTGACACTTTTAGACTTTAAACTATTTCTCTTCTTTTCCTTTCCTCTCTCTCGATCCCTCCTGAGAATTTGTTTTAGCATCAAGTGAGAGAAAAAAGCAGCTGATGAAATGAGATGCAACCTAAACCCAGCTAAAAAAGACAGCAATCTCATGCATTTATTACACAACAGAGAGACCTCATGAAAACTCAATCAAAAAAGAGGATTGAAATGAGAAATAAGAGGGTGAAACACACCATTTCCATTACCTGCATCGTCCTCATCTTCATCATAGTCCTCATCATCACCAGAGGACAGCGAGTCTAAGAGAGACCGAGTGACATAGAGAGAGAACGATATTATTACTCCACAGCACAGTGGCCTTTCTGTATGAACAATGAACCTATTCATATGATCTGCAGAATGAGAAAAATAAACTGATAACAAATCAAAACCAATTACAGCGCACACACACACACCCTCCAACACTCACACACACAGCAGTTAATGGATGGCAGATGTGAGCAGCGATTCAAAACGTCTCAGAGATTTCTGACAACAGCTGTATTTTTACACACATGTCCTGAAATACACACACACAAACACACTCGCGTATCCTGCTTCTAAATGAACTCATTCAGAGGGAGAGAGGGAAAAAACTGCCATGACCCTGAAAAAGAGATTATTCTGTCTTCAGCTCCTCCTCTGTGAACATTTACACAGGTAAAACTGTACAGCACACACTCTTAAAATACCACCAGAGCGTGAAATCCAACACTAGGCCTATTTAGTGCTAAAGATATGCTCTTACTGGGACACTGAAGCTTTCTGTGTGTGGCTTTCATGGTGTTAGTTCCACCAAACCATCAGATTTACTTTATATTTTCATGTTTTGTGGCTTAACAGTCTTCTGCGGCCACTGGAGGTTTGTTCTATAAAATGTTGTTGTTGTTCATGTTTTTAAAAAAATTAGCATACCAAGAAGTTACAAATGGTTAAGATGTAAATGACAAAACCCATGCAAATAAATAATGTCATTGACGTCAAACCTGGTGGCCACCTTATTAGAAGAGAGCAAAGAACATGTTCTTTTTCTGTATGATTCTTACACAACGCTTTAGAATACTCACAAGTCAATATTCACTTTCATTATATGGAAAACAGCAGCTTGGACATTCTTTAAAACATCTTCTTTTATGTTCCACACACACACAAAGAAACTCGAACAGGTTTGGATTAATGATGCTTTTTTTTATATGAACTATCTTTGTAATACTCTCTTGTGTGTGCAGTGTGTCTGGTAGCTGTGTCTTGTGTTAAAGTGTGCAGAACAGGATATTGCTGTCTTGTGGACTCTTTATCGGCATGCGATAATTGGTGCAGGTTGTGTGCTTGTTTGGCTTTTTTCTGTCTTTCTCCAGACGCCGGCGTGAAGGATCTGCCCTGGCCTAACGCCAAACACATGTCGGTTAAAAACAGCTCTTACTTTTTCCATCTGCTTTAAATGATGAGGTGATTCCAGATAATTACATTCTAATTAGTTGTCAATGAGCGGCTCAGCTTGTGTCCATGAGTTTACAGAACCAAAGATCACTCCACACTACCATTTAAACACACACACAGCAACATACACACACACACACACCAAAAACAAAATCTCTACATTCCATCAAGTAATGTCTGCTTGTTTTAGAGTTTAATGATATTTTTTTTATTACAGTATGAACATGTTCGGAATTGCACTTATTATACTTCGACTATTCTTCATTATTTAATATTTATACTGTGTAAAATCATGGAAATGTTCATTATGCATGAACATTATTTTTTCAGACATGTTTTTCTTCACTTTTTAATTTATTTTAACTTAATTGCTTGACTTAAAATATTTTTACACCATTAAAAATATTGCATTTTCTATTTTTAATTCTTATCTTAAAAATGTTCTCACATTTGGCCTACAATTAAACGGCACTCACTGAATTCAGATCATCTGTCCACAATGTATGAAATGTGTAGAATTGTATAATACATGGTATCACTATTTATTTTCAAATGCTAATAATAAACATTGGAGAGTATACGACAAAGTAAATCTTTAGATTCCATTCTAAACATAGTCAGTGCACTTTACAGGTTTGTATAGTAAAAGATAACAATATCTGACAGGCCGGCTAAATAGGCCAAATGTGACGCGCTCACAAACAACAATTCTATTCAAGAGTATTTCACACTGATTTTAATCTACAGGTACCAAAATATGCAATTTTCCTCTTCAAGGAAGCTCTATTTTTGTAATTCCCTCATTTTTATTCTGGGTAAAGCCCTTGTCACAATTTAAAACAATCCTGTTCAGTCTGTGTGGAATATTAAACAACATGTAGACTATTTAACATTCTGCCTTCGAGTGTGTGTTAATGTGCTTGTATGATAAATGTCAAGTCAACCTGTAGGTGTGCGCTGGGAGTATGTCTCAAAACCTGTTTGCCTGCTGGGAATGAGTCTGACTGGCGAGTTTCCAATCAATACCTCGCATGCCTAAGCTTGAGCTACTGTACTAAAATAACAACAACACTACTTAAATATTATTGGGAGAGACTGACCGGTGACTCTGACGGTGTAGTTGCTTAGCAGCGTGCTGCTGTGGGCGTGTCTACAGGAATACACCCCCGAGTCTTCATAGGAGATGTTGATGATTCGGAGCACTTTTTGCCCCACCCGCGTACGGTTGTTAGGAGACACAGCGTCACCATCTTTCTGCCACACGATGGGGGCCAGAAAGTCACGTGGTATGCAGGACAGATCTACAGTCTCCCCGACCCCTGCCACATAGTCATCCAGAAAGACTTCAACCTCACTCGACACCCAATCTAACGGAGAGAAAACAGAGAAAGATGTATTAATGGAGTACATTTAATATACAGTGAATGAAAGTATCAATAACAACGTTTTATTTTCTATCCGAAGTGACTTAAAGGTACACATTAAGCTATACAGCAAGGCACCGTAGTGTTGGGGAGTAACTAGTTACAATTAACAGAATTGCGTTTAATTACATCAAATCAATTGCATGATCATTAAATTAATTAGAGTTATGAAAATGTAAATGATTACATGGGGGATGCATATACAGATTTGATTGATTTCTTTCCCAAATAGAATTGACCCCTTTTTAAAATATAAGATACCAATGTTTCAGAAGTTTAAGACAGAGAATAGGACACATGCTTATGCTTTATTTCCTTTTTGGGTTTATGAATATGCTCAAAATGGTTCAAAGCATTATTATATGCCAGCGCTTCATATGCAAGGATTTGATTTCAAAAATAGCCTTTTAAACTATATCTTACGATTTTAAATCTGCATTTAAACACAGATATCTCAAAGGACAAAGAGTACTAAAGTCTGATTTTCTGGTGCTGTGCTTAAAAATACAAATATTATCATCTTAATTCTAGTGAAAAAGGGTTTTGAAAAGTAATCAGTGTTGAGCACTAATGTAAGGTTAACCTTGCCTGATTTAATTGTTTGAAAATGTTAAAAACAGTTGTGAGAAATTAGAAACCTATTGCACTTCCAAAGTAACTTTCCAAACACTGGTAAACTGTGTCAAGTGTCACTGCACTCCAAAATGTGTCCAAGCGCAATTCAGAACGCAATGAAGGTTTTTCCATTTGCCATTGTCAGGGCATGGCAGGAGTTTGAAGGCATTCTTGCTTAGCAAGTTAGGGAAAGCTGACATGTTTATAGCAAGCTAATCTGATTGTACAGGTGTGTGATGGTAACTCATGCACTCTTGAGATTTGGTAGCATTAAGACCATGTTAAATCATGACAGAAGCAACATCTATTACTCAGTACTGTGACATCCAAGTGAAACGGATTATCAAGAAAAGAAGAAGTATTCATTGCTTATTGTTGACTGGATGGAGACTGGATGGCATACATCAACATCTGTTATTTCACCTAATAAATTGACATTTTGATTAAAAACAAATGTCCAAAACTAAATATATACATAGAAGATAATTGCATCTAGTAGAGTTTGACAGACAGTATAACACTACAAAAAATTGCTCCAAGGTGGATCTAAAAATCACACAGACGCACACCAGGAAAAATAAACAAATATGTTTATTAACCACACAGGTGAACGCCATGGAGACCCCGCTGAGATGCAGAAAGGCTACATGCTGGAACAAATATTCCTACTTGTGTGTACGTTTCCTTCATTTTCCCTCTCTTTTTTCCATCCCCTTCAATAAACCTGGCTTTCTTTCTGTAGCATCTCTATCACTCTTTCGTTCTCGCGTTTCAAAGTGACATTCATCTCCGAGAAGAGCGGTGACAGACTTACAAAGGATTGATACAATTGATAGACGCTGTGTGTGTGTATGAGGTCAGGAGTGTGTTGGCAGACGGCTTACAGACAAGACTAAGCTCGAGTGGAATACAGAATTGAGTGTATGAATTATAGATTGTCCGCTACATGCGAACGCATACAAAGACGCTGTTAAGTGCAAAGTCCAAAAACACCACACCATCTGAGGCTTTCTGAAGGCCACGTGAAGTGTTGATATCTCTTTGATCACTTCACATATCAGTTCTTGTGTGTTTCAGTCCTGACGCCGTCACATCTGCCTCTCCGTCCCCTCTATTTTTACCTTTCATCTTGTCTTTCATTCATTTCTCTACCTCTTTCCCCACCTCTATACTACTCAAATCCACAGGCACCACAGTGCCGACATCAGACGACGGCTCCTACAGTGAATAAATGCTGCTGTGTGTGTGTGTCTATTCTATATCCTGTGAAAGAGAGGGAGTGTGTGTGTTTCTGCAACATATGCTGGGCCCAGTGAAAGACGCCAATGTGCATAGGGGAAAGGGTTATAAATAAATATCATAAATGGCTACTGTGTGTTTCCATATTTCCCAGGAGGTGTGTAGAGAATGAAGCCATTGTGAGGTTTACAGGGCTGATATAAAAACCTCTTGAGGACCACATATCTGAGTCAGACTAGTCTGAAAAATTAGCTTAATTTTTCTTTAAGGCAAGGTCTTAGTTTTTTAAAAATTCAGTTACATAAAAACGTAAATTAGTTTAAGTTGAATCCAAAAATAAAAACCGATTACTCTTTGCTAGCTGGTCAAACCAACTCTTAAGACACTGTCTTAACATAGAAGCTAAGTTTATGCAACTGGCCTCAGGTAAGAGTTTTACGAAATCTCAAACTCTGTATATGCGTCAACTTTCTCTAAAAATGTCTAAAACATAGTATACGTCTGCTTTCTGTTATGCATTTCTATTTATTTCAATGGCAGTTGCTTGGCTTGAAATATGTAACTTAAAATATCATAAGAATAATCACTTTGGAGCCACAGGATATGACATCATGACAAGACTGATTGGCAAAAATGGCAAAACTACTAGATTTCAGCAGCGGTCAACCATCCTAGATGTGAACCTTTGGCAATGTCCTGACCTTTGTGACTGTCTTCCAAAGCCTGTAATCATACTTTCACTCTATAATCAGCTTCATGTATTTTCATAATCACTGTAGATTCAAGCACTGTTTTATATTCAGCACACACACTTGCATATATTGAGGACAGTTTTCCTTTGATCATGCGGAAAAGATGAAAGGTTTTTTTGTGTTTTGCCAGAGTTGTGCAGGGTAATATGTGAGATGTGATTTAAAACCTGCTGCCATGGGCAACACAGCAGTTGCTGGAATATATTTGACTGCTTTTATGAAACTAACAGGTCAACAATCTGTGTGTGTTTGTGTGTGAAGGGCATTTTAAGAGTAATCAGAAAACAGCCATTTTTATATCTAATTTAAAAGCATTGTATGTGTGTTTACCCAAAAAATGAAATTTCTGTCATCATTTACTCACCCTCAAGTAGTTCCAAATCTGTTTGAATTTCAGTGTTCTGCCAAACACAAAGGAATATATATGGTAAAGAAAGCCTGTAATCAGGCTGTTTTGGGTCACCATTGACTTCCATAGTAGGAAAAAATACAATGGAAGTCAATGGTGACCAACTCGAGGGTGAGTAAATGATGACAGATTTTCATTTTTTGATTAACTATTCCTTTAATATATAAGAAAAAAATAACAGTAGATACTTACTTACATTTAATACTTACATAAAATGCTTTAATGTCATTTTTTCTAATGATACAAAACTTTATACTCACTTAATACTTCCAAAATCATTGTAATATCCCGACCTGCTGCTTAATAGCAATACTTTTGAGCAAACAGTGTAAAAAATCTTTGGAATCTTTGATGAACAGAAAGTTGAAACCACAGTTTTTATATAAAATGGAAATCTTATGTAGCAGTATTAAATGACTTTTATCAGTTTAATGTGTAATTGTTAAATAAACTAACTTTTGAACAATAGTGTAATTTAAGTGTTTTGCATATTTAGAATAAAAAAACAAAAATAGGAAAAAAAACAATTCAGAATCACAAGCACGTGTGTGCTGGGTGGGGGCTAATGTGGCCTCTTGATTTATTTGCTTGTTTTTAGAGATGTGTATTGAGTCGCAATGCTTTTAGTTCCAACACTCACTAACACACAAACACACACACACACATACAGCTGACAGCATGTGATAAATGTGTGTACGACTAACAGTCTCTGGTTCCACTTGTTTTGGGTGTTGCAACAAAACGACAGGTTAAAACAAGAGAATATGGGGGGAGGCTAAAGAATCTGCACACATACATACACACAGTCATGGCTGAAAGCACAGGTACGGGATCTATTGTGACACAGTGTGATCAATACATGTAGCTGATTTATAGCAGGTAATTAGTCTGCACCTTTATCTACTCACACACACACTCACACAAGCCGGAGCTGTGCCAGTCTGCTCTTTTGCCGTTTCCCGCTGCTTTCAGCCGTTTGGCGTGATACACTCAGTCAACATCCCCTACTGTCGTCTGACCTTCAGACTGAACGCGACACACATTCACACAAACAGTCTCATGCACACTTTTTGCATGCCATCTCCTTTCCGCTTCCTCAGCCTCAACAGCATCCAATCTTGTTGCGTTAAAGAATTATCTTCCTAAAGCTGAAGTGTGCATCCACTGTATGTGTGAATCGCGTATGTCGGATGTAAAAACCTCATGGTTTTCTGCCGGATCCTCCTCTGAATGAGACTGACGGGAGAGAAAGAGAGAAAGACTCAATCGGCGATTAGGATTAGAAGAGAAAGAGAGGTGGGCGGAGAAGGGTTTGAAGCTTGTTACCTCTTTTATTCTGTCCTGTTGAGGCGTGTGTGCCCATGTGTGTGTGTGTGTGTGAGACGGCGTGCCCCTGAGGAAAGTTTAAGAAAGCTGCTTCATCCAAAAAGCCCCATCTACACACACACACACACACACACACACAAACCCTCCCGCATCAGTGCGCTAATTAGTAACGGAAGCAGGATGTACTGAACATCCAGAGTCTGAGCCAAACTCTTTAGCACACAAATATATATAAATATAAACGTACCTTGTTTTTAATCTTTGTCCTAAAACATTCTTTCAAAGGTTTTCCAACACAATCACAATACACACTCACACACACACACACTGAAACAAACACACAGGTTGTAATCATGGACCGGACCGTCTTAATTGTCATTCCATAGACGAACTGGCCTAGTTTCAAACCCTACACACTGTACACACACTCAAAACTCACTGCAGCCGCTTGTAAAATGAACAAACACATGCTCTTAATCTAAAGCAAAGTCAGCGCATCTTTGGATATTTCACAAATGTCTTCATTCAGACCCAATTTCTTCTCTTAAATATTTTTTATCACAATTAAGGGTAACAAAAACTATTCTGAACATAAAAAATGTTTAATTAAGAGTGGAAATGATGGCTTGTTTTCTTGATTAAATGTTTCATGTATTGGGACACACCCCATTATTAGTGGATTTTTTTTTTTAATTTGGACCCACCCTGATTTTGAATTTCCTGTGAATTTAAAATTTAAAAACACATTATTGTACACTGTCCTTGTTACAAATGGCATGTACAACAGTAAATTAAGCAAAACTACAAGCAACTAACCCTAAACCAAAGCATAATCCCTAAATAAGCACATGTTGTTAATTAATATAATCCAGTAGCATAAAATAATCTTAAATAAAGGTTAACTAAATAAGTATTGTGTGTGTGTGTGTGTGTGAGAGAGAGTAATTTAGAACAATACAGCACTCAATCACCATTATTTCATCCTTTAATATAGTCAACCAATGACCAATATATGTTAATGCGTATATATTTTAAAACAGCCAAAAATTGCCTGATTAAATTGCTGTTATATTATATTGCTGTAAAGCCAAGTGAGATGTCTTGCAAACAAAGTTCACAAAGAATAAGAATTGAGCTGAGTGAGATGTTACTCTTTCAACTCTGTGACCTCACATTGCCCTCAAAGAAACACAAGTGATCAAACAAATACACACACAAACACATCACCTCTCCATGGCCCCTGCCCTGCCCCCTTTACCCACTCTGTCTTTTATTCTGAATAGAAACATAGCATTTTCACAGAGAACCGAGAGAGAGAGAGAGATGGGATACTACTGGGCAGGAAAAGTACTAATCCTCTGCCTTGCTTCCTTCCAGCCAATGATACCCAGAAGCAACTGGCAACAGCTGCTTAGAAAGATCCCAAATCACACACACACACACACACACACACACACACACACACACACAGTGTATTAACATGAATATGCAATCCCATTAATAACTCAAAATTTTAAACAAAAACAGATTCCCCTAAACATGTGACACACTGTTTAGTCTATCACACAGTATAAACGGCTAATAACTGAAACCAAAAATTTCATATGGCTTGCTGTCCTTGTGTAACATTACAACAGTTTATAATGCTCGCACACTGCTAAACAAAGGCAGCACATGATCACTTTCGGTTACAATCTGATCTGTGTGCGGTATAAGCGTTGTTACACTGTCATTAATGCATTATTAAGGCTTTATAAACTATTCATAAGCATCCCAGGAGAGAAAGCAGCAGTCATAGAGGACTCTGTGTTCCTGAGGAGCCTATGCTAAGCCAAAGCTTAAATCTAACCAAACTCCAGAGCAGATTGATGGACGGACTGCTGTTTGTGCGACACATCAAGCACTGGTTTGTTGTGGATGTGGATGTGTGTGTGTGTGTGTGGGATGGTATGTGTTGGACCAGGAATATTGCCAAGGCAGAGGTTCATTCCATGGGTGTTAAAGGAGAAGTGTACATGTCTCTGTGTGTGTTTGTTGGACTTCTTACAGCACATAACTTCTGCCATCTGTTCATGACTGCCAGAAGTGGTATAGGGGAGCTGAGAGCAATCAGCAACACACACACTCAAACACACGTTGACTTGGCCAAGTGAGGAGTTACGGTAGACTTCTATTGTTTTTATATAAAGCTAATTATAATTGCAAGAGACTCTAACTCTAACATTTAAGGTAAAGCTTTTAGAACACCCCAGACTTTGGAGTCTGTATAGTTAACATATGCTCTGTATATTTAACAAGAATGGACAAGGAAAAACCTTTCAGTGCAAACCTGTCAGAAATGAAGCAAATCCTGCTACCCTTACACACACACAGCGAGCCGTTTGTTTTACCACTTATGACTTTATGTAAGTATCTTAATAATGTCCTTCAGGGGAACTGATAATTACATTGAAGACACCCACCCTACAGGTTGACAGGCCAGCAAGTGTGTACGTGCTTCACACGCCTGTGTGTACGGGTGTGTGCATTACTGCGCAGGTATCTGGTACGAGGAAGTCTCTCTGCGTGTGTGAACAGGTGGTTTAAGACACCATTTAGAGAATGTGTTTCTATGCTCATTAATAACTCATCTGCTGACCTGCAGTGAGTTTTAAAGAGCATTACTGAGCTGAACCAACTCCAGCTAATAACAGCAAAAGAATAACACTAACACAAATGTGCAAGGGGTCCTAAAATGTGTGGAAATGCAAGTGCTAGTGTGTAATAAAAAGAGGAGTTGCAATTAAATCATAACAAACACATGCATCCAGCTACTTTGCTTCATATGCAGCTTCATGCTGTGTAACACATCTTACTCACCTTAACTTCACTATAATGTGCGGCCTCTTATTGCTTTAATCTGAAATAATCAATTTGAACTTACTGTCTCTGGATACACAGGCCTTAAAAGTTGAATAGAGGAATAGAAAGAAAGAGAGAGAAAAACAGGCGATTTGGTGGTTAGGATTAGAAGTGAAAAGGAGCTGGGTGGTGAAGTGTTTGCAGGTTCTTGTCTTATAACAATTCCTCTTTGTTTATGCTGTGGTTTAGCTGAAGACTTTCTGCATTCTCTCCTTTGGACCATGTGTGAACATTAACTGTAATTCTCTCGCCGTCTCCTAATATTTACGTGCTATCAGTATGAGAAATCAGATCCACCAGCAATCAGATGATCTCTCCCAACACACACTCACTGAGCGGAGAAATGAGCCAAGAAAACATCAAGCTCCTTTCTATTTTTTAAGTGACTGTAACATGTTTAGTAGAGCCATCTAGAATCCAAGCACAGCAGAGACTCTGGTGAACTCAGCCAAGAAACCTGTCTTTAACAAACAACTGATAATGATCAACACCTCTCAACAACATGGGCTCTCATACCTGCCCACATATGCTGAAAATCCAGACACTATCTGCCTGGAGTGATGAGCTATTATTGAGTCCACACACACACACACACACACACACACACACACTTAGCTGTCATGTAATCCACTCTGCAGGGTCTCATCCGTCAACTGTGGGATAATAAATCAATGGCAAGGACAAAGTGTGTTTACATAAAATCAGCTACACAAGTGTTCATTGCAACAATACCCACTTTGTACCGCTGTACAAACTCAGCCAGTTACACACTGCCCAATCGAAGAGGCTGTAACCCGAGCTCCTTAAGAACAACGAGTCACTGACAAACTATTAATTTTAAGCATCTGATAAAAAACGAACAATCTTCTTCTTTCGAACGTGTCCAAAATGTACATTTTAGAAGTGCTTGCACTGATTCTGACAGGTGAGTGAGGCCTACATGAATTTACAAGCTTTGACGAAGGGTTAAAGATTTTAAAAAGAGGAGGTGCAAAGATTCAGATGAATTCAAATGAATCGCTTAGTATGTGAACACAGTTTGAGCGAATCCTTTTAAGAGAATCGATCCTTTTTTTTCAAACGAAACATCACTGTGGTCTCTAGATCTGCTTTAGGTGACAAAATGCAAAAATATACATTCACTATAGAAACAACAAGACATTTCCAGTGATTTCAGATAACTTTGCAAGCGTTTTTAAAATTGTTCTGGATCCTACTTACTCACATTTGAATCCCTAATTTGTGAATTTGTTCGATTTATTGAACATAACCTCTTTATTCAGAACAGAACAAAACATTCACAAAACAATCTTGGAATATCTATGTACCAAGTATTTTAGAGCAAAACACTTAAAACACTAAATTAATACATTTATTTAAGGAGGCATTAAACTATTATTTAGCAAGAATGCAAATGAACATTGTTACAAAAGGTTTCTGTTTTGGATATATGTTATTTTTTTGAATATTTTATTTATTTAAGAATCATCAACTTTTCAGCAATGAATAATACAAATAATTCTTAACCAGCAAATCATCATATTAGAATGATTTCTGAAGCATGAAGACAATAAATAATGGCTGCTGATAATTAACTTTTACCATAACAGGAATAAATATATTTATATTTTATATATTAATATAGAAAAGCGTTACAATAACATTTCACAATATCTCTGTTTTTATAGTATTATTGTTAAACTAAATGTGGCTTTGATGAGCATGTAAGACCTTTTTTTTTATTACCCCAAACTGAATGTTTGTACACAAAATATACATTTAACATTCCAAGGCATAAGAAACAGAGTGTAAAAACTGTCAGATATTTCTTATGTGTGCATGAGACAGAGAAGGTGAGGTGTGATGTCTGACCTGTGGGCTCTGGGGACAGCAGGTGAGCGCTGTACACCGAAGGGAAGATGAGGGCTGCGAGGTACAGAAGGAGACAGAGCGGGACCATCCCGGGCCGAGTGACGCGGGGACGAGTGTCCTCACCACAGAGAACAGACTCAGACATCCTCCACCGTTCCACACATACTGTCAATGTAGCGCTGCCACACACACAAACACACTCCTGTCCAAAAACGCTGCCTGTCCCCCACCTGAAACACAAATCACAAGAGGTCAAACTGAGAAAAAAACACAGAATAAACACTTCATATAAAAGTAAAAATGCTCTCAGACGTTCAATAAAACTACAGGGACACATTTTTCAAAACACTCTATTGAAATTCTGTGCTGACGTGCAAATGTCTGCAGCAGTCTCTCTGCGTACACTGTAAATTGAAAAATAAAGTGCGACGACCACACACAAGTGCCACGAGCGAATGAAACTGAGTGATTTCATATTATATGTCCCGCGCTAGTTTAGACCAGACTGAGATTTGTTGTAAACTCTCTTTTGCCGTCTTACTCTCCCTTTTTTTCTTCTTCTCTCTGGTCGGTCTACTCTGAAACACGTCTTTCACTAAGCTAACACAAACACACTTATCTCTCTAAAGAAAACACATGCTCCCCTCACACTCTGTGACTTGTGTGTGTGTCTGCGTCTTGCCACATGGAGAGTTTACATTAGTCACAATAAAAGGAATGTAAAGAGCTTTAAATACACACACACACACACACATATACTGTAGGCAATACGGTTTGATTCCCCGCTGAGAGATTTTTGCTGAGAATTTGAGAGGACTCTGTGTTGCTTTAAACTTGAACTCCTGTTATTTCAGAACAGCCTTGGTTTAGACACACAAAATGTTTGCGTTAACTTTAAACGGTGGCATTCTTCTCGAACAGACGCACACACTCTCCTGAGGCTAGTGTGGCATTGTTTTTCTTTCCCTTGACTAGCAGACGCTTGATTTTTGGTCAGCACATACTGAAGAGAGAGAAGCCGGGCTGGTGTGTTGAGTAACTCAAGTGTTTTCTCTGGCCGGTGGAGCAGGAGTGTGCACTACGCTGTGGGCTGATAGTGTATCAGCACTTGCTGTTGTAGGAGAGAAGGGTATATTTGTGGAGCATATTTCTGGAGTGGGTATCGTAGGTGTGTTTTTTGGGCTTGTTTCTGGAGCCGTACTATCTTACAGTAACAAAGCTTAAAAGTAAGGGAGAGGCCTGAAGCAGAAACAAACTGATATTCTTGGACAAGCCCTAATCTTGTATTATTATCATGCATCTTTCGGGTGTATGTGATTCTGATTGGTTGATCACAGCATTCTGTGGTACAAGACAGCTAAACTAAATGACTGTTTAACCAGGAAACAGTTCTGTATGACTAACCACACAGTTTCTTTCTCCTGCATAATGCAAAATGTCATCTCAAATGACAATTTATTTAGATAAGCAGTGCAATGAATGGGATAATGTGCAGTAAGCAAGTCATTAACGCAAAAATTTGTGGTACAAGACTATCCTGATCACCCTGTCTTGGTTTATTTAGCATACATGAATGGATAATTGTACAATATATGTTACTTAAAACAACTTGTTTTAGATTGGATATTGAACTGTGCCTGCTTGTACCCCTTAAAAAATCATTCTAATATAGAAAGTTAAAAATAACATAATTTATTGCAAAATAGTTTTTATAACCATTAATTCGAAGTAAAAATAATAATTTCTTTAAATGCAATCCAAACTTAAATGCACGTACTTCTGTGCAGCTGAAACTTTAACCTATAGGCAGCTGGGATTGTGTGACATGACTGATGTGTGCAGCTATGTGTGTTGCTGTGTGGTGTGTAAAACTCTAACTCTCTCAGAAGAGTCGGTGTTTATCTAGGGGATTACTGAAGAATTTGATTTGGACTCTATTGAAATATTATGATTATCAGTCTAGCCAATAATTTAACATGAGCTACTATGTTTTTACTGTCTATATCTCCTTTTCCGTCTCTTACTTCAAGACCCCTCAGTCAACTCTGACAAAGAATACATTAAAGTATAAAAAAACGTACTGATCTTTCGATGGCAAGCGAACATCTTCAGACCTGAACGAGGCAGTGCAAGAAGTTTCTTTCAAATCCTGGGCGTTTATGCGTGTAATGTCTAATAGTTTTGGGTGAAAGAGGGTTTTAATACAATCCTATCACACGCTAGTCACACCTTGCAACAAATCTGGGACTCAAAAATGTCAGTAATCTTCAGTAATTGTGCAGCCATGTCAACGGCGAGCCCAGCCTAAAATCTGCCAATGAAAATAGGGATTTAGAGGGAGACAGAGTAAGAGAGTGATAAAGAGTGTGAGAGAGAGACAGCAGATGAAAAGCTGAAGTCTGAGGTGTCTCTATTAGAGTTTGGCTGTAATCCTCTTCCGAGGACTTCACTCGCCCTCCTGCGGTTCTCTGAGAGCTCTGTCAGCGCATGTGTGGGAGGCTACGGGTTTGTGCATTGCTTCAGTGTAGACAACTGAATAAAGGTGAGAATTAAACTCCCTAGCCCAATGAAGGAACACATCAAACACGGGGAAATCAAAGAGGACCAATTTACAAACCACATTTACAGATGTTTGTCACTGTGCAATTATGGGTTTCTCTAAACGTCTCAGTCAGTGACTTTTCTGCGCTTTCTAGCATTAAACACACCATCTCACATGCTTACATAAAGCATCTGGCATGACACTGTCCACAAAAAACATTCATAGAAAAAGAAAAACATATGGGTAATTAAAAACAAAAGGATGAAAGAGTGAGAGACCGCAGAAATTTTGTCCATTGTTTATTGTATGCCTCGTTTTCATTCATGCTGTTTTTAGCCCTTGGACTGCATTGTGCATTGTGTGTAAAATGATCTTGTGCACATTTTTGTTGAGGTTTTAAATGATTTCATATTAATAACTCACCAGTAGCTAATTAGCTGAAAGAAAGCATGAGGAACTTTAGAGAAAGAAAGAGAGTGTGATGACATATATGCAGGACTTCAACTCTCAAACTTTAGACAGTCTACAGAGCAGCGTATTGATTTTGAGCCAGCACCAGTCCGATAAGGGTCACAATTAGTCGAGGTTCCAATTGAAAGAGCTTCTTTTTTCCCTAATGATACGACCTCTCACATTTGAGTTCCACCAGGGCTTGGTTTGAAAAGTGCATGGGACACATAACTAGAAAAGTAATGATTATCATCCCCCAAAAAAGATGTAGACATTTCTGATATATCATAGCTTCAATATCAGAGCATCTAATATCTATATTATATTAAATTTTCAGAGATTCAGAGATTATTTTCCTAATCGGTCAATTGTTAATTGCATTGAAAAGCACAATGCATGAAAAGCAAGAAAACAAAACATCAGGTACATTTCATAAAGTGCATACCTGGACTGCAAGCAAGAAACTTTTTAAAGCCAAAGAAAACTATAAACCTGCTTCAAATAATAATGAGTTTAGGGGAAAACCTAACAGTTTACATTGTAGTTCAGTTCTCACCATGGACTACAGTCGGGTTTGAATGACTCTAGTACATGAGGTGGCTAATTGCCCCCAGTAGCCCGCGTTAACACCTCCAGAGACTCTAATTCACTCCGATAGCTACAATTGGTTTCAGATGGCCCGTGGGTACGACGGAGGAAAAAATGGTGAGGTTCCCCTTCAGAATGAGCTAAAAACAACACAAATGAAACCCTGCTGAGGTGGCTGCAAAAGAAATGGATGTAATTTTGGTTTTAAAATGCGTCATACGTCAAGCTGTAAAGGGCTTAGTCTCTCATCAGAAAGACACGCCAACTGAGTGACCATTAACAATTTATTCAGTTTACAACAGGTAACGATATAAATGGCTCTATATGGGGTGTCTAAAGGGAATAGTTATAAAAAATGTTGTGTCAAACTCATGCAGCACGAAGGATCGGTTGATATAAACACCTTTGACTGGGTTTTTAGTCACCTCACATTTTACGGTGGGTTTCGGCACCATTAAAACACCTATACACCTACAGTATATGACAAAGACAAGCTGCAGACGAATTAAAGGTTAGTTTCTGACTCGCGCTTCAGTAAACGAGTCAATTTCACAGCTCAAATCGACTGTCTATACAACTGGCTAAATTATACACCGCGAACATTTCTAATTGAGCCATATTGTGAATGATTTCAGCACAGGTGCGATTCTCCTTGCGACTGGAAGAGCAGCTTTGGAGCACGCGGTACTCACACACACACACACACACCGCGCAACACCTGTCCTACTGTAAGCGATATGAGCACACACCACATGTCACCGCAGCTCACTTCTACACTATAACTTTGTTTCCATTCAGAACGCTTTGATTGAATGAGTAGCCCAATTGCAAAACACGTTTTTTAAACTGAAACAAGGAAACAACAAGAAATATGAGGAATAAGACTATTTTTCATCCTTCAAACACGCCTTTACAAAAGCGATCTGGTCTGAGCAGCTCTGTCTGCTTCAAAGCCCCAATGCTACATAAAACTGAAAGAGTAAGCAGACCTCAGCTTTTACAGTTGCCTATATTAGAGACTGCTCTGATGCTGTAAATGAGGCAGGATAAGTGCAGCCTAAAACTTTGTTATTGTCTTGATGGAGAAGGTATATTCTGACTTTATCTATTTATTTATTTTAATATTTCAAAATTCGTGTTATTGTTTAAGGCACTTATAAAAGACAGTGTAAGAATGTAATAATAAGAATAAACTCCTCACCAAACTCCTTCTTGACGGTAATCCTTCACGAGATCAAAATAAAATAGGTTTATCGGCTTTTAGAGAATGCTTGACCAGCGGAGTCCTTTCCAGATGTTTTGTGAATCAAATTCAGGGGGCAAATCATTCAAATACACTGAAGTTTCCAAATCCGGGCGTAAAGAAAATCTGAGCAGACGTGAAGTCAGTGCGGTGTTTCAGAAGAAGCCGTATTCACGCATAGCCTTGAGCTGTCCGACTCTGTCCAGTTCTTAAACCGCTGAGAAGTGTATCAAAAGCACCCTGGACAGTATCTTCTAAAGGAGCACCAGTGTAGTTTTGGCTCGTTAGAGGGTCTCGGGGTCCAATGGAAGAAGCTCCGCTCTCCTTCGCTGCGCTGTCCGGGCACAACTGCTCCGCTGCGCCGCTGGGTCTGTTGTGAAGTGCGGGGCGTTTGGTGCTCTGTGAAAGCTTGGCTCACAGACTCCCACTAACAGTTTGAGCACCGGGCTCTGGAGAGAGGGAAAAAATTAACTAGGATCGGATTTCAAACCGCGTCCCTGCTGCGAGTGCAGTGCTCGCCGCCTGCCGCCCCCCTCGCGAGTTCAGGGTAGAGAGAGAGAGAGAGCCGCAGGCGCCTCCCACACCAAACCCGAATATTCAATCAACTTACTCACTGTCAAATTAGCTGCGCTCAGCGAACCCAAACCGAGCTATGGACCATGGAGACAGTCAGCAGAAAAACAATTAAAAATAGCAAATATTCTGCTGTTCATACTCTTTTCAGGGTTTGAAATATAGCGGGGCATGACAAGGTTTCAGTAAGAGTAAAAGTTTGAATACAAGTCAGTGAGGGCTGATGTGCACGCTCGCGAAGACGCTGCCATGTTTGAGGAGGTAACCACAGCTGTTCAAACACCTGGTTTATCGGGCAATGCGTCGACAAAGGTAGCTTATAGTGATAGGTTATTATATAATGACATTATAGATTGGCACACCACAAATATATCATAAAAATGTCTGGTTTAAAACGGCGTCAAGACCAATTTCTAAGCATTCAATTTTATTTATTTTTTTTCAAATGAGTTTTTATTACGTGAAATAGCTTCAATTAGGTAATGCTGTTAGGGTTTTTAAAGAAAACGTTGCCAGTATGCCACAATGGAAAATGGGCAAAAAAAGTTTTTTTTATCAAATGGTGATATACTTTTTTTATATTCCATCAAAATCTGCCACTCACATACTCGTTCATCATCCAACAATGTCCTACTACAAGGAATAAATACTTTAATTTAATAAATAACAGCAATTATATTACTGATGTTACTATCTATTAAAAAGTCAGTGGGGAAATACATTACTTTAATTCCACTGCACAGATGCCTATTTTTCTATATTAGTGGTAGTGTGTTTGAATGTTACAACATCGATATTTTCTCAACTTACAGTAAACTATGTTAAACAGTGTTGATTATTCATTAAGACCAAAGATGATGAAAAAAAAAAAAAACATTAAGAAGAGATGCTCAGAAATGAGGTACTGGAGCACTTCAACAGGTGTCTTTTGTTATGTGAGGGTGAAAGTTGAAGTTTTGGAACATTTAAATGTCATTTAATTTAAAAACAGCACATCATTAAGGCCGGTCCTTTTAATAACCATAATACAAAACATTTCTTTATTTTTATTTGTCAGAAGGAAATAAGTAGAAATTAATTGTTGCCATATTGCAATGCTGCACCACAGAGGGTTAAATAATTTGCACACTGATTATGTTTTAAAATGTAACATATCCTGTCACTGAATAGCATTTCTAAATGTTAACAGATCATTATTGCATGCCCCTTAGCTCATATTAAACAGTAAAGAAAGCAATTCAGCATTTAAACTAAAAATGAACATGCAAAAATGTTTCAGGCTGTTTGTCATTTCTTGTCACTGACTAATTCTCTGACAAATAACGTGCTGTTGGAAATAAAAGCAGAATGCAGAACACTCCTATAGAAGCAGGATTTACAATTGTTTCGCTTTAACTGTAATTTTATCCCCCCAAACCGAGGCCATCTCTTGTATGTTTTGATTCTTTAACCTGCAGACATCTCAAGCTGCTGTCATTTCTTCAACAGAAACCAGAAATGCAAGTGCATGTTTAATTACAGGCTGTCTGGTCAGGTATTTCAGCTTGTGTATCTGTACAGGTGTGTGTGTGGTTTGAGATTCTGTCATTGTGTGTTGATTTTTCTTGTCATAAAGCTGTCATGTGTCTCCTGAAGGCTGATTAGCCGTTTACCAAGTGTCGTCAGAGTCGTAATTCTGTAGAATCAGCAGTAAAAAAAAGTCTCAATTACTTTTAAAGCTACAGACATGTTTGCAGAAAGAACTTTATGAGACCATAAAGAGAAGAAACGTCTTAATTACCAGAGGAGTGTGTGTGTACGTGTGAGGGAAGCAGTGACAGAGAGTTCTTAGTAGCTGTCCATCTGTGTTTGTTTTAAGAGGACGGCTGTTAGCCAGTGAGTGGTAAAATTAGCATGCAAACATGAGGATCCTCAGTCACATCAACACTGTTCTCTGACTCCAGGGTTAAAGACATTCAGTTAAAAGACACATAAACATCACCCATTCAATAATAACCCCTGTTAGTCTATTTCAAAGTGCTTTCCCCTGTGAATACTAATGCAGTGTCACCATCATTATATCTATTAGAGCCTTGAGAAAGAAGATTGATTTTATTGATGGACAAGTTAGATGCAGCACTGTTAGTGATGACTTCTGACCGCGACAAGAGTGTTTCTGGGAATTTTAGTGGCTTGCTGGCAGCATGTGGTAAAAACTACTGATACAAGATATGACCAATGACTAAAAATGTATTTCCAATGTCTACTGTCCGGTACAAAAAAAAATTAAAACATTTTAGACACTGCTTTTAGCCCTGTGTTTAATGTAATGATGTTTATCTGACCATGAACACAGTCAACCACTGTCAAATGGATTAGAAATAACTTTCTAATAATTGAACTGTAACAATGTAAATGTCTTTACTGTATTTACTGTGTTTACCTTTGATAAATAACACAAAATAATAGAATAAAATGCATATATATATAATATACACCATAAATAAAAAATATTTAGTACAATCATGAATGCTAATATTTTTAGTAGCAGTACTTATTATTATTTTTATTAATATTTATTATATTATTATAATTTTTAATGTATGTGTTTGGTAGTATGGTCAAATAGTTATTATTAAAAATTAAAATAACTTAAACTTAAAAATAAATAAAATAAAAAAAAATTTTGGTACAATTTACATTATGTGTTACATAAATGATCTGAAAAAAGAGAATGATGCTTAAGTAAAATGCATATGTGTAGAAAAAAGAAAAGAAAAAAACGTACTGAATGCTGCATCAGACATTCTGAGACTTGAAGAACAGAACGAATGGGTGACCTCCACCCCAAGATCCCAGTGAACCCATGAACTCTCTCCCCAGATTCACCCCTCAATCTAACCCCAGCCTCTGGCTACAACACACAAAAGAGCGGAGGTGAAGACGAGGCCTTTCCTTCACAAGAGGTTGAATATTAAACTGAGCTGCAATTATCCTCTGAAAAACACTGTTCTTGGATGGCTCTAATCCATAAGGTTCTTTGTGAGCACCTACTGGCCATGTTTCACAACATCAGAGAGATGTGATTTTGTAAGCGGCAGGAGATAATCACAAATCAATAACTCCCTCATTGATTACAGATGTGGCTAAATCCCTGAAAACAACCTAGGATGAGCATGAGATTTAGAGCATCGGTACACCACATGGCCTTTTAAAGTGTGCGAAACGAGACAAGAATGCCTGTAGAGTGTACGTGTGTGAAAGGGAGCATTTGTAAGTTCTTTTAACTAGTTTAGCTCTTATCAGAGTGCATGCTTTAACTGATAACCTAAAGAGCTGATAGCATTGTGTTTGTTTTCTTTTGATTCCTTGCATATTGACTGTAAGTACATGAATGTGTGTGTGTTGAACTAGTTTATTTTAGAGGTGAAGGTGATTTTTTTTCTGCTTCCTATTCCAATCCTAATTGTTAACTCTACACTAGTTCTGCTGAATATTCTTAGGAACACTGTGCCAACCTTTCCAATGTACTGTACATTCAGTTACTGTTCGCAAGGTGTGTCCTCCAGCAAGGTATACAGAGTCTATCCTTCCTCTGTAGACCATGACCTGCACACACATACACACACAGAGAGACACAAAATCAAACACACTCACATATACACACCCGGATGCATGTATGCTCTCATTGAAAATGTGGCTGTGTAGTAAAAGTATAGGTCTTTGGACTCTGTGCAGACTTTGTGCATTTCTGTCCGATGCAGAGAGGAAACTGGCATATCTGTGTCACTAGTTCTATTTCTGTATACGCTATCTGTACGCGGTTATCTGCTGGTACTGTAATGAATAATCAATTAGATGCTGCATCAACGAGATGTGAAAAGAGTCTCGAGAGAAGAAATGAGTTTCTGGCAGGAGCATTTTCATTTGAGGATGTTCTCTCATCAACATAAAGAAAACAAATAATACAAGATGTCATTAATAATTGGATAAACAACAGTTAGGAGTATAGCATAAAAGAGTACATATTAAATAAATCACTTTAATATTGCAGTTATTATTTTTGAAACAATAAAAAAAATAAATAAATAAAGCAAACTGGTAACTTTTTTTTTAAAGGAGTCTCTTATGCTCACCAATACTGCATTTACATTATCATAAATACAGTACAAAAAAAATGCATCAGTATTGAAAACAGTTGTGTTGCTTAATATTTTCAATGATACGTTTTCTGAAGGAACCTTTGATGAATATAAATTTCAAAAGAACAGCATTGATTTAAATAAAAATCATTTATTATGGTAAATGTTAAAATGTCTTTACTGTCACTTCTGATCAATTTAATGCATCATTGCAGAGTAAAAATATTAATTTCTTTCCCACACATAAAAATCAGTGTGTTTACTGTTCGTTTACAATGCAAGGTAAATACTGTGCTACAATCCTCAAAACAGACAACATGTAAACATCAAAGAGAATATGAATTTACATTGGAATAAAAAACCCAAAGTCTTTTTGGCATGTATACCTGAGAGCCCCTGTTTATCCAGCACACATCATCTCTCCCATCAGCATCTTTCCTCCCCATCTCCCTCTCCGTTTCCCATCATCCTTCTGAAAGACAGTGACCATTCTCATCTCAACCTCAATTTGTATGTATGTATTTCGAAGGTCTTTCTAAGGGTGCATATTTGTGCATGGATGTCCTATAAATCTTTCAGCGACAGCAAAGCAGTCTACACAAATTAGGGAGGAGATCACAATGATGTCATCTTCAATTGCACTGAAATCCAGCCCGTCAACATGACTTACAAGAGTCATATTACTAATGATTTAATAATATTTAGTTTCCAGTGGATTCATCAGACGTGCGTTATCATGCCTGATGATGCAGTGTTATTAAAGGCTGTAGCTGGATTTGTTCATCTGAAGCAGGGCAGATGGACTCTGGTCCCAGGCCTCTGCAACTGCTGCTGATCCGTATCCAAACACAGCAGCCCTCATTCCTGATCCAGTAGGCATCCCTGGAATTTTAGCCCTCTGTACCCCTCCCGTCCTCCCGCTCACCCTAAAGCCCTGCTCCATCTCCTCCTAATCTCCCGCTCAGACACCCTGAATTAACGCCGCATTCTCCACTGATAAGAGTTTAATGCATTCTCTGAAGCATCGAGCACCATAGCGCTGATGGGGAACAGACATGCTATATGTAGCATCTATATCCATTGTAGCTCAGCATCTGAGATGCCATTAGTACCCATTTATCAGCTTGACTGCGGCTCAAATGGCACAAAAGGTTTTAATGTATGATGCAACGTCAAGTCGTTAAATGATTTGACCTAACCTTGGTACTGTACATTAACATAGCACATAAGGGGGCTGTTCACACACAGCATGTTTTTGCCTTGAAAATCTGAGACGCTAGCAATGAAATGGGGAAAAATGTTTTGAGAAATGATAAACTTGATTATTTTTGATTATTTTTGGAGGTAATAACTTTAACTTCTGAATTTATATCTTTGCATATCGTTTACTTTCATTTACCGCTACATTACACACTGCCTGAAATGCAATATTAGAAATGGCATAATAGGGGCATTTTAATTTTAAGAAAAGATGTGAAATGTGAACACAACCGTCAAACTCCATCTAGTGTGTTTTAAAACAATGGGAAAGTGTCATGTTCTGTGTGAACAGCCCATAAGTGTACTGGCGAGGATTCAGTCTGCTGTCTTTCTAGCTTAGCATTTACTAATAAAAATTTACTATAGTATTACTATAGTACATGTACCATGGCAACACCATCACCATGGCACTGCCATAAAAATTGCTGTAAGGATCACACAATTCCGCTACAGCAGCAATAAAAAAAGAAAAGTGGAGCAAATTAGTTTCTTCATGTGCTTGTTTTTCCTTCACAGAGATTAGCTTAGCCTAGCATCTAACTCAATAAGCAAGTGGGCCAAGAACTGTGAGTCACCAAAACAAACAAAGAAACACCCTCCGCTGTATACACACACACACACACACACACAAATACACACAGAGAACAATTATAGAAGACCTGTTGGTACTCAGAAAGCAGCGTTGGTGCAATGTTTACCAACGGATTTGGGAGTAAATCTGCCCCCTACATTCCTATTGAGATTCAGACTGAGCCTTAAGAGAGAGCAGGATTACTGGCCAGTCTCTATAGACCCCACTGTACACACAGCGCTCGGACTTAAAAGAGCCTAACCAAAACCTGCCACAACAGACAGAAAAAGAGATTCAAACCATTAGAAGTTGAATCTGCAGCACTGTATGTTATATTTAACAAAGCCATATGGTGACTCTGTATAAGCAACAGAGTGTACTTTTTCCATATCTTTTTTAATTGCAAAAGTGTATACACAAATACTTTTACAATTTTCAAAAGATACATCAAAGTATATTTTAGTTTACCAATAATCTTTTAACCATTATTTAAAGACAATTTAAGTAATTATCACATGAAGACATATTTAGGTCAAAGTGGATCAAGCACAAGATTACATTTAGAACTACATTTTTTTTTTTTTAAGTTATGACTTTAAGTTGTTATTTAGTTTCCCTCAGTGCGGTCAAAGGTATATTGAGTAAGTCTCTAGTATGATCTCCAACAACATTAAAATGAATGGCCATTATGTTAGCAGTGAATTATGAGGCAAAATGCAAACAGCACTAATCTCCACTGCATGCAGTGTTTACTGTTGTACAACAAGTATTCAGTTTTTAACCATGGACTAAATCACTGGGTGGGAAAGTTACAGTATGTCCTTGTGTATGCGTGTTTGTCTTTGAAGAAGCGCCAGTCATGTCACAGTTAACAGCCAATCCAATAAGCCGGTGACATCACCCTTTTAAATATTTCACAGCTCTCTAAAGTTATTTCGGTTCTATCTGATCTTTTATGAAAAAAAAGTTTTTCCTTCAAGCTGCTCAAAATTTGGTTTTCACATCACAAATCCTAGAATAAAGATTCTGAACAGTGCAACTTTACATTTGTATAGAACCAATATTCAGAACATCAATGCAATGTTTCTGTTACTGTTCAGTTTGTCAAAAGCACATCTCTTGGCATGCATCATTACATGTCTGTTTGATTGAGGGTGTTTGAGGTGCATAAATGCCTGAAGGTGAATGTCATCAACGCTAGTTCGATTTAAAATGATAAATGCTTTGACTGGATGGTGGTACAGAGGAGGATTTGATTTGGGGTGTTATTGTGAGTCATCTGTTCACTCCTGTTTTATCTAAGAGATTTATACATGATACCCCTAACAGCTCATTTAACTCATTTAAGCAGTATGCATTAGTAGTGGTTTTCATACTTTGGGTCACACAGTGGAAACTGAATGCCAATTCTTCCAACTGGAAATATACATGTTCTTAAATTCAACAAATAACATTTTGATTTAAAAGGAATACTGCTTGTTATTTGATGAAGCGCTGTGATCTGGGGCAGATGGCACTTCTGTTATCCCTGCATGCTAAATAAATAAAAAATCAAAACAAAGCGAAAACTAAACAGTGTCTTTAGATTCAGACACAAAAGACTAAGAAATGCATGCTGCTGGTTTGAAATATTGGTTTTCAATCTAATTAGCTGTTCACACTTCTATATATATATATATATTTATATATATATAAGAAATATTACAGAAGAAACATTCTTATATTGAATGAACAAGTTATTTGGTAGGCATAAGATGGATAACACATGACATAGCACTTCTGTGATCTGACCTACTTGTGATGCATTATTTGTTCACCCTGCACACACACATACACATACAAGCTAAACCTGTGCTGTGGAGTCAAATTCACAAATGACTCTCATGACAATGTTCTTGTAATTAATCATCTGAATAGAAGCTGCCGGTTAGGATCAGTTCACAAATCCTTCACTGAATAAACTCAGCAAATCCATCACAGCGGCTACTGAATCCAACATACAGTATGACGCACTGACCCGCAGGTTCCTTGTCAGTAAATCATTAGCTTGCTTCAATATATTTGACAATTATATGACAATAAATGAACTAAAACAGAATAAACTATGTTTTCCCCTCATGTTTCACTGCAAACAGTATAGGGTGGGTCTAGATGATTATGCCTCTCTGGTTTACCGCCCATATTTTTATAGCATTAGAAAGTGTATGTTTATTTACTATATGCATATATGAAATGTACTGTATGCAGCATGTATTGTATATGCATAATACATAGTCAAGCCCACATGTGCCATGCAACCTTGATTGTATAGTGATTATATTCTCATCATCTGCTGCTTGAATATACATTGCTACTAATGCAACTGTATACTCTTGCTTTTGATGCCTCTTGTACCATAAATCCAGCCTTTACTGCTACCACATATCCCACATGCTGCTAATGCTGAATGATTCATTTTCATGGTTATGAAAGAGACAGAGAATCTTGGCTCTTCCACAAGACACATGAGAATTATTATTGAGGTTTATATAAACTCATAACCTTGCTCTCGGTCAGAATTAATCTATGATTATTATGCATGTTTACACACCAGGATTCTAAACGTACTCTAACACACACACACACACACACACATCCTTTATGAAATACAAGCAGATTAAAGCCAATTTTCAGCTTGTTCAAGCTCTATTTTTAGCTGTTTGATTTTTCAGTTCAAACCTCACTGATCAGGCCAACATCAAAAAGAAATAGTGATAGAGGAGGGAGCGAGGGCGAAAGACTGAAAGAGAGAGAGAGAACAGTTTGAAAGTGACATGCAATCTGCCGCATTCAAGAGAGAGGGAGACAGAGAGAGAGGAAGAGAGAGAGAGAGAGGGTTAGATGAAACAGACTGAAAGAGGCTGAGAGAGGACTCTTCACTTACTACTAATGACTGAGGGGGTGGACAAAGAGCCACATCTCTTCCCCCGTTCTCTCTTTCTCACAAAGCTGCCATCACTCCATTCTCTACCCCTTTTATTCACCTCTTTGTGAAAATGTTATAAAGAGGAGCTGATGGTTTGTTTAATAGTATTGGTGGAGGTTTAGATGATGCAGCTTGTTCCAGCGTCCCCTCATTCAGTTTGAGTCCATCTCTTTGGCCTGTTTCAGATGTTTAGCACCTATATTCTCACACAGTCAGCTGGAAACATTCCTTTATCAATGTCTAGCTTACAGGTGTCACAGAAAGAGCCTGCTCCGACCCCTAAAAATGAAATTTGTTGGTTTAACTTAATGTAGTCAGGTTGATTGACTGTAAAATGAATGTACTTATACCGCATGCATTGTTTCGTTTACCTGACAAAAACATTTTTCTGCTTATACACAGAATTAGTTCAGTTAGGATATTTTAGTAATTTTTATAAACATGCTTTGGAAAAACATTACTGGTGTGCATCTTGAGACAAAACAAAGACATTTTAAGATCAGTCATTGCAAGTTTCTTTCAGTTGAAACAGCTCAGACTTACATTTTAGCCTAGGACTAGTTTTAAGCCCTGTCTGTAAAACTGTGGGTTAAAGTACTAATATATAATATTGTACATTTAAATAAGGTACAAAAAATACCTTTTAGCTTAGTGACAGCTTTGTACCTTCTTATTATAAACTTGGAAAATTTAAATTAAATAAAAAAAAATCACGCAGTCATAATTACAACATAAAAATACAAATCTGATATAACTCAAACTTACAACACACTAAGTTATAATAATAAAATGTAATAATCTTAAATACGATGAATAAGATAAAAAGTAATTAATTCTGAAAAAAATATGACAAATAATAATATGCATTGACCTTTTTACTTCTAAGGTCATAATTATGCTTTTTATGCCAATTTCAACTTTTAATCTAATAAGTTTGTAGTATTTCATATCTCTTCACTGTAAAAAAAACCCTTTTTCTTAAAAAAACTATAAAATATGTTTGTAAAGCACCGGTTGCATGTCCGGCATGTTTCCCTAACCTGTGGCCCAGGACAGATAGACTGCAGCATCCCTGCAACCCTACTGTTTACATGCGTCTCTGTCTTATTGTGTTTGCAGTGTTTTTTTTTAACTAGTTTAAGTTTAAAATATGTACGAAAAGTCAATGCAATAAGACAAACAATTAAATTCAAGGTGCAATCTACATCATATGCAGCATTGCTTCTCAACTAATGTTTCAAAACAGTTTTGAACAAGACTGACAGCTACATTCTGACAGACTCTGAGCGCAAAACACTCTCTTTCCCCTGTAATTTAAGACCAGTTTGAACCTGTTAGTTGGGTGCACATGTTTGTGTCACAGTTTGGCAACTTTATTTTGACCGCCTCCTGTCACAAAGCTAATGAGCAGCTCGCGTTAAACGAGTCCAACAACCGTTGCGACCCTCCCACCGACCTCTAACCCCACACCACCAGAGAAACAGCAAGCCAAAGAGCGTGTGAGAAAGTGCACGGGAGAGAAAAAAGAAAGATAGTACAGAGGGGATGAAAGAGCAAAGATTAGCTCTAAATAAACTCTGTCAGGCAGAAAACGGTAGGAGGCAGACAACGAAGCAACCTCAGTCCCAAATCTCTCTTTCTGTTTAACACCGTCTTTCTCCCTCCCTCACTCTGTCTTTTACTTTCTTGTCAACAATAGTAGGAGGTGCAAACTGCAGGCCTCATGAAGGTGGACTGTATAGGGATTAAAGCTTTTGTTGGCAAAATACAAATTACACCTCTCCCTCTCTCTTTCCCTTCTTTTGTCTGTCTTTCTCTCCCTCTGAAGCTTCTCTCAGTGGTCTGCATCAAAACCTCTCTCTCACTAATCTTGCCTCCTCTAAAAAGAGAAAATGATAGAATCAGCCACATTAAAAGAGGTTGAGAATGACAACTTCAAATGAATCTAATGCAATTTTGACATTTCTGGGTGTAATCTCCACTTATCCTTTAAGATTTGAATTGCTTCAATGGCAATTACTTCACAAATAAGTGCATGTTGAAATTACAGTATATTGTGCATATGCGGTCAAACAGGCAATGGGATATGCAGAGATCTGAAATCACATCTACTGCAGAGATGTGGGGAAGCTGTTTTTTTTTCCTGCCCTGGAGAAGAAAAAAAAACTTTAGATCACACTTTAAGCAGGAGTAAACAATCCAGGCTGAGGAAGGAACAGATTTATTTTGCTTTGTTAAAACTATAAAAGCAAGAATAGCAATTTTAGACCATGCTAGAGATTTAAAATAATTAGTGTCTTGATTATTAACCAACCAAATGTGCTGAAGTAGCGCTGCAATGTGAGTATGTAAATAAAGTCATTAAATAAAGCACAAACACTCTCTGTTCTATGTAAAATACGCTCATTATGAACCACACCTAATGCAGAAAATTCAGCACTATTTTCTTGGCGCGATTAACATTGTGCTGTTCTTGCCACAAACAAATTATATAAAAGAGGCTTTTGAGTGCATTATCTACTGATCATGGCAGAAGTTATTCATTAATTAAAACATTAACGGTTGGTGAATGCTACTGAGAGATAGTGAAGAGATTTGGTTCATATTTGAGTCATTTGCTGCGTCCGAAATCGCTTACTTCCCTACTATATAGTACGTGAAAAACAGCCTGCGAGGCGAGTAGTATGTCTGAATTCATAGTATTCAAAATTCAGTAGGTGAGAAGTACCTGGATGACCTACTACTTCCGGCCGAATTCTGTAGTACGCATCCCATGGACACTTGCCTATCCCATGAGGCTCTGGGAGAGGAGGCGTCATGTTTGAAAAATGGCGGAAGTTGAGACGCTGCTCATTTCAAGTGTAAGTACCTCAGAAAAAAAACTTTGTTTATTGAGATTAAATAAAACTTGTTTAACACACTCTAAATAAACGGATGACATATTGAAAGTTTACATTTTCACGCTGTTGTGACGACGCATGACACGTGACAACATCAATATGGCGGATGTAGTACGTCCGAATTCCATTCATACTACTCACATTCATACTATATAGAACGTACTTTTTAACGGTTGGGAAGTACGTTCAATTTTAAATGTAGTACCTATTTAAGCAGTACAGTATATGATTTAGGACATCGGCTGCGCAGTGGTTTTTGAACGCAGTGGTTTTTGAATGTATTTAACAAATATTCTAATAAAATTCTAAAAAAATAACAGTGACTGAATATGGGTGCTTGAAAACAAAACGAGAGCTGAATATAGTTACTTTTTGATTCTAAATAGTTACAAAAAAAAAAAAGCATGAGCAAATTAATGGCCTGTCTTATTAAATTTCCTTTAAGTCCTTTTTAGGACAATCAATATAAAAAGAAGAAAAGCCACTTTTCTAGCCTGGTGTTGATGAATTTGTCCTTGAGCTTTACCGATGGGACTGTGGGGGTGTATGAGGCAAGAGCTACAGTACCATATCCTGCATACACTTATGAAATCAGGAACTCATGCAGACACTCATACAGACGGAGGTGCAGAGGGAAGAGCTGTCTGAGCCTCTGTAAACCTTTCACCTCTGTGCCAACCTGAGAGAAAGATGTTGGATGCCAGATTGTCTAGGTCTGTGTTTTTTCTCTTAGTCTTGGGCATTAGCTACTCTTTGAAGAGCCCACTGACTGATGAAGACCAGGTGCGACTATGTGCTTGAGTATGTGTGTGTGTGTGCGTGTGTGACAGAGAGAGAATAAGACAGACAGACAGACAGATATACAGACGGACAAGGAGAGAGAGAGAGCGAGAGAGAAAGGATGGAGACAGAGGTTAGTGAGTATCACGATTATGTAAGGTTGTAGTTATATGTGCTGTATCTTCTTTTATATGAGAGTTTAGTGTGTGTGTCTATACAAATTGTTCAAATGCCCTCCCTAGAGTGAGTTGTTTTTTAAATGCATATGAATCAAAATTAGTCTACATTAAAATAAAAATAAATTACAGTTTAAACCTGGAAATAAGGTGAAAGTTTTAGGATCTTGAACAAAAATAAATACACCACTCTTTTTGTTTAAGAATAATAAAGGGTCATTCTTTGTCAGCTTAACCACAGGCTCCCAAATCAAATTTTTGATATTGTTGATATATTTGATATATATAAATATGTATAGTGACGACACCCAGATACATTGTAATATTCAGTATCCTATTTTTTCATCTTCAGTTTTAAGGCCCTGTATGGTTCAAGTTTGCGGACCTTTTTTTTTCTTCAAGGTTTGATAGATTGAATGTATTGAATTCATCAAACATGTTTTAAACACTAATAGGTAATAATTATTTAAACATATTAAAATAAAAAATAGTTATTACTGGGTTTTAAGGAGTTAAAGAGACTTTCAAACACATTAAAATAAAAATAAAAATCACTTTCAAACACACACACACATTTGCTTGCTTAATTCCCTACTATATAGTACGTGAAAAACAGCATGCGAGGCAAGTAGTATGTCCAAATTCATAGTATTCAAAATTCAGTAGGCGAGAAGTACCCGGATGACCTACTGCTTCCGGCCGAATTCTGTAGTAAGCATACCATGGACACTTTCCTATCCCATAAGGCTCCGGGAGAGGCGTCATATTTGAAAAATGACGGAAAGTGGAGACTCATTTTAAGCTCATTTTAAGTGTAAGCACCTCAGAAAATTTTTTTTTATTGTGATTAAATTACACTTGTTTAACACACTCTAAATAAACGGATCACTTATTAAAAGTTTACATTTTCGCTCTCTTGTGACGACGCATGACACGTGACAACATCAATATGGCGGATGTAGTACGCCCGAATTCCATTCATACTCTTCACATTCATACTATATAAAACGTTTTAACGGTCGAGTAGTATGTTTAATTTTTAAATGTAGTACCTACTTAAGCAGTATGCGATTTCGGACGCAGAACATTAGAAACGCTAGTTGGTGTTCGAGTATAATCCGTCCCCCGAAACTCATCCAGTTAGAAATGTTCCGCCGTGCAAAAATAAATGCGATTAAAATATGTTAAAAAAAATGTACGCGTTATTTTTGTGTAATTAATTAATCTAAATTAACTTGTTAAAGTCCCGACCCTAATTGAAATATAAATTTCTTCAGAAAGTTAATTTCAGAAGTAAATGAATGTTTCTCTGACTTTAGTCCACTCGATTAACTAGTGACTTAAATTACTGTAGCTACTGAAGTATGTCTTGCTGTGGTGTTAAATCTGTGATCTCAATTTAAGTCTGATATTGCAGTGGCTGTGCTAAAATTAAATTATCATAATTTTAATTCAGGTGATGATGGATTTTGAAAGTACTGTATGAGTATTCATTGTGGAGTACAACTGTCATGTTAACCCTTTGTTTGAAAATGATTAACTGAAGAAAAACATGCACAGATCACAGCATGAAGGCATTTAACTTATAGTCTGCTATCTTTATGTTTACAGAGCCTTGTTTTTCTATGTAGTGACTTTACTGTCAATAGCCATTGTCTAATCTATCCTCTGGTGTATGTACACTTGAGAGCAACATCTTTGTATTTAATGCAAAGTCCATCCAAACTAGCCCCCCATCGATTGCTTTCCATTGATTCAGCTTATGCCCCTCTTTAACCTTAACACCATTCATCCAGCTGGCCTCTTATTGGTGCCTCTGTGATGCACACTTATGCCCTTCTGAACACAAAGCTTCTCCATCTTTAAAAGAATAGTTACATACAATATGGTTATCTCACATCACATATATGGCTATAGTATACATAAATCAATTCTCATATTGATTATTTGTAGGCCTTTTTTTGCCTGAGAAATGCTTTAGAATTATTATGGTAGTCATAGTTGATGTCAGTATTGCTTTAGTTCAAATTCATTTCTCATTCTTGTGTTGTTCCAAACCTGTATACATTTCTTTCTATATTTGAACACCAAAGAAGATATTTTAAAGAATGTTTGCATCCAATCCATTGATGTTTAGTACTTTTTTTTTTCTTTGTACTATAGAAGATGGAGCTACTGTTTGAGGGAAACAGATTTAGAGTAACTTGAAGTGGAACACACAATGATGGGATTTGATTTATTTTTACATTATGGGGGGGGGGGGGTTAAATAAACCTTAACCAAGAATATGCATTTGATGAATGTGTTGTAATACCACCGGCAACCACTGGAGTGCAGTGTGGTACCACTCAACACACCGGCTTCTCTGCAAGCCCAAAACAAACAGATGTTAGCATGTGTGTTGGCAATTTGTTAATAATTTATGAGGTATTAATTAGCATTCTTCTAATTACCTCATGAATATTCCACCAGGCCATTCACAGTGTTGAAGAGTTCTAAATGGGATTAGCAATAGTACATATCCCACTGCACAAGATCAGGAGACCTCTTTTCTGCAATGTACTGGATGTTCAAGTCCAGTCAGCGCTTTGGAGCTCAGCAGCATTAGTATGTGCAACGTGGGGCAGGTAAACTGGTCATGGGCCAGCTGAAACGAGCATTGGGTCTCTTGTGTGGTACTGAACAACAGCAGAATCAATGACAACAGGAAATTGCTGATGGGAGACTTTGGCCAGACTTCACCCAGGAGGCCCGGATCAAATGAGGGGCCTGTGATTATCTCACCAGGAGATTAGTGTGAGAGATCGTAAACCATGGCCAGTAAATAAACACTAGAGATGAAGTAGGGACTTTTTTTATTATAGAAAATTATTACCTTATCGATCAGAAATAAGGCTTTGTGATGGAGACATAAAAATGGTATAGAGTCCATCCATTACAAATGCTATTGGAATAAATTATATGATATGCAATTGCAAATAAGTGTAAAAAAAAAATATATATATATATATATATATATATATACCATCAAATTATAAATAATGCTAAATTGAAGTGGTTTAATTCGAAACTGTATATACTTTTAAGGTATTTTTTATATTTTAAGTATTCAGTTAAAATTTTGTCTACATTTAAGTAATTTTATGTCCTTTTGTCATTTTTATTATATATTCACTTATGGAGTGCTAAAAGCTCACAAACAGAGCTTATGAGGTAAGAAAAATAAATTCATATTTTGAAAAAAACGAAAGTGTTTTTTTTTTTTTGTTGTTTTAGTTTTTTTTCATGCATGCATGTTAACCTGTTTGGGACTCCCAAACCCAAAATATGAACTTTCATGTCTCATAATAGGGGCACTTTTATAGCTATAGATAAGAAACTAATTTATAGTAAAATGGCACACACACACACAACTGCATGTATTTTAGAAAAGCTTCTAAAGCATCTATATATATACACGTAAATGCATGTAAATATTTTCTAAATATATACTGTATGTGTATGTGTTTATTTATACATAAATAAATCATCATCATTAATGAAAATAACATTTGTGTTTTGTTCAGGTTTTTTTGTTTTGTTTGATGACCTACAGTACTGTATGCGTGACCTTTTCCAGCAAACCAGTGTTGAGATATAAAGGCTAATAAACAGTAAGTTATGAGGGCATGCACACTATACGCACTTGATATTCAACACACAACAAAGCCAGTTCCTGGCCAGTACCAGGAAAAAAATAATGATAATCATACGCTACTAATAAAAAATAATCTAACGAGTGTCTGAAACATCTGTTGCCTAAGCAAACATCTGTTTTTTTAAACTTTAAATTACTAAACAAACAGGATGAATGTCTGCTTATTTAAGAGATTCAAGTTTCATTTAAGACCTAATGAAATGTTTCTCTTTTATGTTGCTGTTTCTTTTCATATTGAAATGGAAATTTAATAGGAATCCTATACCCCTTCATCAGCAAAGCCTTTCTATTGACTGAGATACAGTAGAATTGCTATCTATTTTGTGCCTGTTTAAAAATGATAGAACGTGCTTTGTGGTATATTTACTCTTAATACACCAAAAAGAACATATGCTAATTAGTTATTTTGAAATTAATATCCCATAAATGAAACAAAAACATTCAAATGCCTTTATTTGTTTTCATTTAGCTTTTATTTTGTAAGTTAAAAGCTTATAGCAATTGGCATAACTTAACTCAGTTTGTTTAAGAAAAGCTTGTTTGGTTAGCTAGAACATGATATTATAAAACATTAATCTTACGTCACGCTCACAGAATGTTGGCTAAACATCTATTGCATATAGCACACAAAAGTGGATATACTTCAGGATTTTCGAAGTTGTTGAATTTTACAGGATTGTTGGGAGACATGTATACTGCCCTACAAAGCAAAAAGGCAGTAACTGCATTTTTGGTCAAAAATGAGTTATTATAATTTTCATGACATT
>JAUCMT010000024.1:4421176-4431726 GCA_032357475.1 Enteromius thamalakanensis | reverse complement strand
TCCCCCCCCCCCCCCCCCCCCATGAAAGTGATGTCATTATTTACTCCCCCTTATGTTTTTGGATGTATGACTGACTGGTAACACTTTATTTTGATAGTCTTTATTTTGATAGTTGATGAAGCTTTGAGATTGGGTTAGTGTTTAATGCAAATGGGACCATAGTAAAATATAGAAGTTAAATCCCCTTCAGTTGGACACGTCCCATAGTGATGCTATATTTTTAAAACATATACTATGGTAATACTGTATTACATTTGTGCACATGCACTGTACCATGTTTTTAAATAACTGCCATGAAAAAATAAAAAAATTCATATTACTTGTTACCCCCACATTGTGTTTTTTTTTCTTTAAATATGCAAAGCATTAGTACATTCTAATAAACAAAATGGGCAGAAACCAAGTGTTGTTTTCTCATAGTTTTGGCAAGTCAGTCTACATTATTTCCTTATTAAGATATGACCTTGACTTACTGTAACTCGGCAACGTGAGGTTTCCACACCATTCAAGACAAGCTGAAAGCTGCTGTCTACAAATTAAAAAGGAATTCATGCGTGGCGAAATGTTTCATTGTTATTTCTCAGAGTATGTGTTGTGTGCGTGCATGTGCTTGTATTCTAAGTAATCATTCTTTAACAGTTTCTGTCTTGCAGTCTATTGGAAAGTCTTAGCTGACAGTTCATTAGTTCAAAGTGAGAAAGCTTGTCTGAGACAGATAAAACAGAAAAACAACACATGAGATGAAGAAACCTGTTCAAACAGAGTAAATACTTGAATCATGACAAAAGGCGATATGCCAACTTTAAGCTATTAAGAAAGATTAAACACACAGCTATTTATAGCTGCAACTTTTTTCTTGTGTTTACAGTAACTATCAATCAGAAGTTGCTTCCTACATGAGCTGAAAAGGTGGGAATTATGAAATCTGCTTTTTTCTGCCCTACATTTTCTCTCTAAAGACATTTAAATGTTTGTTTTCCTGAAATATATCACACTGTGCTGTCAAAGAAGTGCTTTGTTTAAGCACTTTAGCCCACTTGACAGCAGCAATAGATGGTGTGAGTTTAAGGGCGTGGCTATCTATGACCAATGAGATACAAGAGGCGTGTTCAAAGAAACCTGTTTGAAAACAGTTATTTTTGCTATTGAGTCACTGGTGGTAGAAGTTACACTTCAGCTTTTTTATTTATTTGATTCATTTAGAAAGATCTAAATGTGTATTAACATGGTATATAACACTAAATTAAACACCACCTCATAAGAGAAAATGGAGGAGAAGCAAATGGGCAAAAAATAAGCCAAAAGAGCAAGGTAATATACATAAATGAGCGGAAAATGGAGCAAAAGAGAGGAAAACTAGCTCAGCAGGAGAGAGAAAGAGTGAGTTAAGGGATCGCGCTTAGACTGACCCCAACAGTGCTGCCTACAGCCATCAGATTGGCAGCGCTCACTCTGTAATGATGGCAATTTATTTCAATTAAACCAGCCCATTATTGTTGTAAAATCGTTAGCATGGCGTCTGGGCGATTAACACGCTATGTGAAGAAGCATGTAGACCAAGACAAATTAACATCCTCACATTGGTGTTCGCACCCCCCACTCCTAACTAATAACCTTCTAATCAAGCCTCAGTCTCCCCCATTAGCCTCATTTGTTTACATGTAACTCAAATTAACCTGTTCACTTGAACACACTAATACAATACAGTCTCTGTGCCATCTGTAATTATAATAATTGTTACAAATGGATTTTGAAACCGCAGCGTTAGCTGTCATAAAACGTTCTTATGAAACGTACATAAACTTGTTAATGGTTCTGAGTTGTTTCCTGCGAGGCCTAAAAAAAGGCAGCATTCCTGTCTGTTTGGCTTGTGTGACGGCAGCTTCAATAATGATTTGATTCATAGACACTCGAACTCAAAATGCGCAACAGAACGACAAAGTTTGTCCCGCTCAAGTTTTTCCAGCCCTCTCCTGCTTCTCTTTTTTATTATGTCTGCTTGGCACATATATCTCCTCTCGCCCTGACAAAGAGGAGTGAAATAGAAAGAGGGGGGAGGAACTGCAAAAAAGTGTGGCGAGACAGTTTATAACATGCAATTTTAATGCCGCTGCGAGCTCAATTTAATATTGGAACATCCATTTCACATAATCTCTTAAAATGAGATTTTCAAAACAGAGCACTCGCTCATGCATATGCTGAAAAATGCAATGCCGCTCTGCTGGAAAACAAACAGGCTTTCGTTGGCAAAGCAAACACTCGGTCTAATGAGCGCAGCTTCTGCCGCGCAATGCATTTATACTTCATTCACTTATCTGTTCGAAGTTAAGTCGTTGCTAAGCAAATTTAACTGATTCCCTGACATTAAGGAGTGTTTGAAAGGTTACAAGATATGAAGAGGCTTCCCTGAGCTTTTTTCTGGCAAATGCTTCACTCAAGCACCGCCCCTTGGTACCCAGCGTTAGCGTCTCAGCTAACTACTAGCGCCGAGCAGATTCCTTTCTGATTACTGCTGCAGTCTGAGAGGTGAGAGGTTACAGTGTTTATAAAAGACATCAACACTACTGTACTTCAGGCAATTACAGCTAAATATAAACCAAATTTAGGAGAAAAAATGCACTCTCAAGGGCTGCCGCAATCTGCCGTGGGGGACTAGCTGACTATTTGAGATGTTTTAATCCCATGCCAGGCACTATTTTAAAGCGTCTGTCTTCCAGGGATTTAGCCGTGACATGATAACTCACCACTTCAAAATAACCGGGAGACTGCAAAGAGACCCACCACTATCAAAAGAGAGGTCAAAGGTCAGGTGAAAGTTTAGCGCTAAATGCAGCCATGTTTGAGGTAATCTGCTGATGTCCCAGGTTATATTGTGGGCCGTTATGTAAGGTGAACTAAATGTTTTCCATCACGTGGGGGGGTTTTAGTGATAGATGATCTTTTCGGGATATGAAATGAGAGGAAGAGAATAACAAAACCGCACACTTTGTAATATCCTTTAGCCAATATTGAATGTTGATAATTTGACAGCAGAAAATGATTTAGCTTGATTACAATAAGGTTTGTACATTAAATATGCATGTTTTATATATGTTTTATATATATTCACATATGCATTTATATGTAGATTATTGCATTATGAACAAACAATAAAAATATGTTTTATAGTATTTATAAATGTTATTCATACTAATGGAGAATTATAATTTATTGTTTTTTTTTATATTTTAAAAAGTGGAAGGTAATATGTTTTTAAAATGTATTTTTAAATAACAGTATATTAAAAAATATTTAAAATCAAGTTTCTTTACAAACTTAAGTACACCTTTAAAATTGCTCTTTATTTTGAAATGTTTTAATTTAAAGTACATTTTAATTTATTATGCATGCATTAAGAACATGCAACAGTGCACTTTAATTTTAGAATTATATATAAAGATGTATGTATTTACACGGGTCGAGTTTAGCTAATTGAATTGAATATAAATGCAACTATAATTTATTTTCATTTAACATTAAGTTATCTCTTAACTATATTATTATTTTAATAAGTAATCTTTTTAACAGTATGCTGAAGTGTACTTCTTTTTCTCACGGGGATGCATACATTAAAATGCCAGACTGTGACTGTTTTGCATTTTCCATAAGATGTTACTGAATAGGAAATACAAGCTGAACAGTTTAATGGAAGGAAAAAATATCATGGCAACAAACAAATGGAAACTCAACAAACAAACAAACAAACCTCTCTTTCCCTGACTTGCTCTGCTGTTTTCAGTGGCCCATGGGTCACACTTCTCACATGCCATGACCATTCAGCCGTACATATTCACTTGCATAGCAAATAACGGTATATGAGGAAAGGAGGGGCCCGAATGTCTGAGGAGGAGGATAGCAAGAAAAATGAAGAGAGAAGGACATAAAGTAGATGGAGGAGTATTGGCACAGGTAACAAAATGAGGACAAGCTTTCATATTTGAGAGCTAAATTGTATTGTGTGTGCTTACGGCTTGATGTATGAGATTATAGTGTGGGAATGTGTGTGTGTGTCAGGGAAAGAGATTTACTGAAAACATATTTTAAATGCTTCTCTCTTTCGCTCTCTTGTTTCTCTCACTGCAGGGGCTGTTATGTGCTAAGATGGAAAAAAGTTTAATGTCACCATTAAAAATGGTTAACTGAGTTGTAATGGTCTGTGTATTTATGTCCATTAAAAAGGCCCAGCCAACACTTTGGACAAATGCAATTGAAACCATACGGGACTATCAAGTCCTCACAGGGACATTTCATACAGACCGTCCCAGTGTCCGGGTCTCAGATACAGATGAAAATGCATGTACGTGCAAGTGTGTCTCTTCTATGTCTTCAGGCAGAGCTTAGGGCAGAACAGCTGAAACCCCCTTCAAGCTACATGGACTCATTTCTATTTATTCCTATGAGTTTGAACACATTGAACATTTCATGGAATAGTGAGTGCTATTTTGTGGAGTCTCTGTGGGTGGACCACCATTTTCTGCATTATTCTATAGGACGCAAACTGTAGGCTCAAAGCAATATGCAAATCCTGTGTCATCTCATCAAAGGCCAAACAACATTCGGCATCTGTGTAGGCTGTAGGCAAAAATGAATGATATCCATGAGGCATGCAAAGTAATATATTTCTATATCTGTAGAGGAAAAATTGCAAGCATTGTTATAGCAATAAGCTAAGGGAAGCTGTGCATGATTTTTCTTTACATTTTCAGTAAGTAGCTTCAAATATTAGATTTATTAATTTAATAAATGTAAACAGTTTTCCAGCAAATAATTAATTAATAGTAAAAAGTCTAATATATTAATATATTCAACTTATTTTTTTTTTAATTCATGCTTGACAGAGGAGGGACAGGTGAAAAAAAGCAACAAAAAAAATTAGATTATTTCCTAATTAACTTTCTGGTCCTTGAATGTGTCATTGTAGCATTGCTGTCTATGGGTACTAGGGTTTTTAGTATGGTTCACTTTTGGAGGGGATTCCACTGGGAACAGTACCTGATACCTCGTCCTTTTATTTAGGACCACCTTGGCTGAGACGTGTACACTGATTGGCAGGAGAGAATTGTCACTACCTGCATCATTGAACTTGTGTGAGACACATGCTGCATCCCAATTGCCTAACTATACGAGGCCTTACAGTATGTACTCTTTTGGTGAAGAAAAATACAAATTTTAATTGTGTAGTAGAAAAGTAGATAAGCTTTGCACCTCGTTTGCACCTGTTACAGGCACCCTATCACTGTAAACTGGCCTGTTAATCATTTTGTCACTGTTGCATCTTCCACATTTCATGTTTTTTAACATCCTGATGTTGTAAAAGTTGACATTGCTGTTGAAATATAACACAGATTAAAATAAATAGTATTTTTTACCAGGTTAAATATTGATTATTATTAACTCAAACCACTTTTTGTAAACCTCTCTACATAATATGAATTTATTTTTACCTTATGATTTTTTTCAAACCCTTACTATTCATTTGCCTGTGATGCCTGATAAAGCAGGCTGAGTGCTTCTTTGTGTATAGCATTAACCCTTATTTTTACGGTAAAAAATGCATTTTCATTCAGAGCAACAGAAAAAGTGGGCGGACCATATGATAATGTTTCATGTTGATGTCAACATTACGATCTGTTTTAAAAACAATGTTTTCAGCTCTTTCTTTTGAGAGACAATAACGTTATGCATGGTGCATTTTCTGATTTTTCAATAACACACAATCATTTAATCTATAATTGGGGAACTTTAACAATTCTAACAGGAATTAATATTATGGCATAGCAAAATGTTTGCTTTTGATATATGTGTGTGTGGTATTTTGAATGCAATGCTTCATTTTGCTAGAGATTTGAAAGTGTGTGAAAGCACATAAAAATAATACAATAAATGAATGTAATTCCTACAGGAAAATATGAATAGATCAAATACTTCCAAGACCACGGAAAAAGAGTGTGGGCACTAATGCACATAGAAAACATGCAGTAATAGGTAAAATGTGACCCAAAATCAGCATTTACTATCACGTCTATCTGTTTTATACTACAATACATAAAGAGCATTGAAATCTGGTTATTTTTGCTTGATTTGCACTGATATTTTTACAATTGCAAGGTAATGATGTTTTATAAATTATTTTTATAAAAAAGGTTTAAGGATAATTTGGATAAATGTTGGTTCCAAACTGCAGGTATTTGTTGAGTCAACAGATTTCACTTTTAAATGTCACTGGTGTTTGTCATGGCAGCTTAGCAGTATTATTAAATATTTAGGCTAAGTCTCATCTGTCAGCTTGTGCTTTGACAGATGAGAGAAGACAAAAACAGTTCAGGGAAGTAACACAGTAAATCCCTTTCAAGAGGTGGACCTAAAACACTCAAACTTTAATGACTGGGTGTCACACAAATGGATCATGATGAAATACTTGCAAAATATGCCATGTGGCCCAAAAAGCTAAGAGACATCTGAATGCAAAGACTCCATAAAATATATTAATAAAGTTTATAATTAACTTAGAATGAAAATAGGTACTTTGAACTACATCAAGGATTTTGGTCTGTTTAAATATCATACAATAACGTCTTGACTGTTGGGTTGATATTTAACTAACTGTTTATTGCTAGAAAATAACTAAAGTTGAGTTTTAGACATCTGAATCTGGCTTGACGTCATATCGATTGGAACAATGGCAGTTGCATAACTGATGAGAGATGAATAACATGTGAAAAAGTGGTTGGTTTGTACACGCACCAGGTTTTGTTGTACGTAATTATGAGTTACTTGGGCCTAAGTCTGCACTTTTCTTGTTAAAACAACAGCATTTCATTGAGGCTTGTATTTGCTTGTGTGTTTCTATGTCAGTGCACGGTTTGTTTATATATTCTACACAGCGTCAAACCGGCTTTTTTTGCCCTTCTCTGCTTGATTTCATCGACGTCTCAGTTGGTTATCTTGCAGTTGCTCTAAGCCCTTTTGCGAAATGTGAAAAGTCTTGAAAGGGAGTTTGTGTTCGAGGCACAAAGACGACAGGCAGGGTAAATGCTTTAACACAAAACCACAAGAGCCCTTTCTCTCTCTTCCTCTCTCCCTCTCTGAACTCGTTTGGTAGGTTCTCGCATGCCTTTTTACTGACTGTATGAAACTGTGCAGAATTATAATTAATTAGTGGTTGGAAAAAAATAGCGACTGGTTGGCTTATAGTAAATTATATGGTAGGCTTCCAAAGAGAGGGCCAGTGAGAGAGAGGGTGACCTGCTGCAACATAAAAAAACAGACACTCACATATATATATATACATACACACACACACACACACACAGACAGCCTCGCATATGCCTCACATATAAAACTACATTTAGATTTCCCTGAAACACCACACGTAAACATATACACCGCATTTAGATGGCCCTGAGCTGTGGCACACACATACATGTTGTTAAACAGAGGCTATGACAGATGGAGAATGTTTGGAGGTAAAGTGGGGTTCAGAGAACACACACTCTTTCAGGTAATGTCAAACTGAGTGGATGTACATATAAAAGAGTGCAATGTATGACTAGGAGTGCATGTGACTGGAGCCTGCCTGTGCAAAACTCACCGCGTGACATTTGTGATGGCTAATAGTTGCTGGCAGAGTTGTCCTCAGGGGTTTCTAGGTTATAGCCAGTTGCTAGGGAGTCCGGTGTAATTGCTAGGGGGATCTGGGGGTTGTTAAGATATTCTGAGCACTTGCTTAGATTGTCTGGGAGGTTTCTGGGATGTTCTGTGGGAATTCTAAGGTGTTCTGGATGGTCAGTAGGATTCTTTGAGTTGCCATTAGGGCATTATAAGGTGTTCTTGTGATACCTTTTTCTGAGGGGTTGCTGCTAGGGTGTCCTAGAAAGTCACTATAGTATTTCAGGCAGTTACTAGGGTATTATTGTGGATTCTGGGGCATTTTGGGGCAGTTACTAGGGTGTAGCCACTAGTTATATCATAATAGTCATATCAGTCTAATCATATCACCAGCCTTATATACAGGAGAGTAAACAAAACGGTAAGGCTAAAAGCTAAATGGTAAAAGCCTGGCTAATGGTGATGGTTAATGGTAAGTTCCTTTTAAAATTTACAGGGAAAACTGTAAACTGAGAAACCCAGAGTTTCTGCATTGCATTACGTTTGTTCTTTGAAATACTATGTTTCTTCTTAGTTTATTCTTATCAGTTATGTTTATTAGGGTTGTATGTTACATTTAATGTTGTTAAACAAGCTAACAGGGAACATTCCCAGAACATACCCATATGTGCTCTGTCCTACGTCTGAGATTCTTATTAAAGAGTATTGTTTGCAAGATCTCTGCCTTCGTGTGCTCCATCATCCAAAGCCACACTGCGTGACATAAGGACTGACCATAACCGAAAAGGAAAAGGTTTCACCCTGACCCGAACGGAGAATGAACAGCTCCGAGGAAATCCTGCATTGCCTCCTCAATGGGCAGACACCTCTCACTGCTCATCTCAAGCCATGGCCCAGAAGCAGTCCACCGATGCCCGGCTCTTGTTTTGCCAATTCGGCAAATTCCACTCCCGAGAGTGACAGGAGGACAATCAGTGCCAGATCCCCGAAAACGGTTCCAGATTCCCGCGGATTCCAGCTCGTGTGGTTATAATCCTGAGCCAGACCTAATTCCCACGGACTCCTTTCTGTCGATCCCGACTCCAGTTTCTGATTTCCGGCCCAGGGTGCCGATCCCAAGTCCAGTTCCAGAGTCTCAGCCAGGGGTGCCGATACCGATTCCAGTCCCTCGTTTACGGCTATCATCCCTAACCCTGTCCCAAAGTTTGCGTGGCAAGAGCGCCTCCCTGAATCTGCGCAGCAAATGCGCTCTCCACAGTTCGCAGTATGAGAGACGTCCACTAAGACTGGTTAGTGGACATTCGAACAGTACGAGAGACTCCCACCCACCAGAACCAGCATGGCTGCCCCCTGAATTCACCTCCAGCCTCCGAAGCCAGAACTCTGCTTCGATCCTTCGATCGAGGTCCCATCTGGTCACCAGCTCCACCGGGCTCAATCGTCTCTCCATCTCCACTTTGTCGGTCAGAGTCCATCCGCCGCCTCAGGAGTCCACTTCTCCAGCTGCGCCTCGTCCCTCCATCCTGCCGGCTCTGTCAGGCTCCTTCTTTCCTCCAGCTCCACCTTGGTCCTCTTTCACTGCGGCTCCGCTGTGGCCTTCCGGATCCTCTCATCTGTGTCACTCACCAGTACCACCTGTTCTGTCTTGGCCCTCTGGATCCTCGCCGTCGACCTGGCTCTTCGGCTTCCTGTATCCACCTCCGGCCCCACCCCGTTGCCAGAAGGAATAATGTCAGCATCTGTGTCTAGTTCGTCCTGTGTTTTGATCCCCATGTGTCCGCCCTTGTCGACAATTTGTTTATACAGTAGATTCTAAAAAGGAAAAAAATAATAATACTTCTCTGGTCCTAACCCACCCTAAACGAACAATTGTGTGAACGTTATTTGTTGGTGAGTTTGCAAGTTCTTTTTATTCGGTCTGGTGATTAGCACAATTGTCCACCCTTAACAGTTACATAGCTTTGCTTCACAAGCAGCACTAATAAGAACACAAACTCTTTCCTAAACATTGACACACACAAACATACAGATGAGTATTCTCACCCTGATGTACCGAAAACATCTTCTGAAATCAGACCCTGTCACAGATGTTGGCTAACTTACAAACACCGCTTCTGCGTTACAAGCTGAGATAGAGCTGCAGCCGATACTGTAGATAAGTGGTTTGTGAATGTGTGTGTGTCTGTCCGTTTTGGTGCACTCAGTCTTGCTCTGGGTTGTGTTGTTTATTTAAACTGGAAACGTTTTTCTAACATTTTGATTAATGTGGTGCCCTGAGAGCTGTGGCACAGTGCAGATAAGTACACACACACACACACACACACACACATCCAGACAGATAACTGCTTTCTTTCCCTGTCAGTGTGGGGAGTTAAAAAGAAGTCTTTGAAAGTGAGAGCGGTTCGCAATGTGCGTACACACATACACATGTCTGAAGGCTTTGATTTTCCACTCAGTGACTGCTGACCTCTAAATATTTACAGTGGTTGGCACACAAGGTGCTTGGTTGTGTGTGTAAGTGTGTGTTGATTGGGCCAGGCAAATGTTGCTCTTCTTTTCTTGTGTCTTGAATATGCAAACCTTAAAAATTGCAGGCTAACACTTTTTTAATATGCTAAATAAATGCATTTGTTTTGATCTTTCCTTAAAAACTTTAAAAACTTAAAACTAAATTTTTGTTTAGTAATATGCATTGATAAGATCTTCATTTGGACAACTTTAAAGATGAATTTCTCAGCATTTAGATTTTTCTGTACCTTCAGGTTTCAGGTTTTCATATAGTGTTATCTCCATCACATATTGCCCTATCCATCCAAATCATACATTAATGGGAAGCTTATTTATTCAGCTTTCAGATCATGTATAAATCTTAATTTCGAAAAATGGTTTTGTTGTCCAGGGTC
>JAUCMT010000024.1:4392745-4421076 GCA_032357475.1 Enteromius thamalakanensis | reverse complement strand
TACCTAAAAACATATATAGTATTAATAATATTCATGATTAAGATGTCTCAGAGTGTATGAAAAATATACTATGTTTTATGCTTACACAACATGACACTTTTAAACCATAGAAACTGTTCAAAACCATATAAAATCAACATTAATACAAAGAGTTACTTCACCATGTGTTTTTTTTTCTGTATCATGGACAGTTTTATTTGTCATTTACAGAGAAGTATGCACAGATTTAGTGCTTTAGTCCATACGGATAAAGAAAAAACATCTTCTTATCATATAATTATGCGCTTAAAGAAAACACATTACCATGTAATATAATTCAGCTACTTAACGTAATTACCTCGATAAATTTCAAAGCATTTGTTCGATAACGGAGCAAATAAGGCAAATTGAATGGCATGTGTGTGTTTGTGAGTGTGTGTGTGTGGTTTTGTACAGATGTCAGAATGACGCATCATCCATCTCCCCACTAAAAAGAGTCTCCACAGATAGAAAGACAGCCAGCGAAGCCACACACACACACACACACACACACTACATAGTATGTACACACGAGAGCACATATGAAGAAGTTTTATTTCCCTTTTTTCTCGAGCCTTTCATCACAGTCTCCATATGTAACTAATTCAAAGTATCATCTCTGTGCAGTTTTCTCTCTCACTTTTTTTGACTCCGTCCCTCTGAAGTGGAAAATCTGAAGTAATTGCTTTCTGAATTAAAGAGTGAAGTCTGAGAGAAATACAAGCCGTCATTTATTTTTGCTTTCTCTCTCTCTTCCTCTCAAGTACAGAGAGAGGATTGTGTGAATGTACGTTGGTCTGACTGCGCCGCTGGATGTACCCCGCTTGCACTCTTACCTCAGAATAAACGTTTCTGCATGTGTGTGCGTCGCTGAAATCTCACCCTTTGCCCTGAGATCATCATTTACACACATACAGTACACACACACACGGTTAGCGGCGACGGAGCTCTCCAGGTCCTCGCTGGCAGCTCAGAACAGAAAACTCGTTTGGAAACATGTAATTGGATGGCTTGTGGATGGCTGTCGAGGAAACGATTGTGTGGGAGCGTAATTGAACGCATCGCTACGGCTGACACAACAAGGCCTCAAGTTCAGGGTGCTAACTTGACCTGCGCCTCAAGGGACCAATCATATCTCTGAATAAAACTAGATACTTCACTTGGTGAGAGAGAAGAAATCAAGAGAGAGAATGATTAGGTCTCCAGATGATGATGATTCTTGAGATGAGGGGGCATTTCTCACATGTGATTTTATCAGACTACTTTTTTCAAGTAAAGTAATACGAGTGAAGTAATGTGTTACTTTTTATATATATTCAGGGTAAAAATGTCCATTTCAGTCTGTTCCTCATATAAAGCCATTGTTTGGCTTCAAAGACTTGGAATATAGTGTGTGAGTCATATGGACTATTTTTATAATACTTTTATGGTGTTTTGTGTCTTTTTTGAAGCTTGAAAACCTTATTCTTTATTCATGGTTTATGGAATGAAAAGAGCAACCAGCAGACTATACTTCTTTTAAAAATCCATTTGATGATAGGTTATATGCTTTCATTTATGCTACAGGCTGTAATTTTTATTTGAAAATCAATGAAAGTGTACACTAGCATTAAAACGTTAGGGATCAGTAAGATATATGAATGTCTCTTTTATGCTCACCAAGGCATACTTCAAAAATACAGTTATTTTTGTGAAACGTTACAATTTAAAATAACTGGTGTCTATTTTAATACATTTAAAATTGGAATTTATTCCTGTGATGGCAAAACTGCTACGTTTCAAAAACCAGTCTGGACATGTAAACCGAGTATTTGTGTGTCAAAAATCTTACTTCCGAGATTGTACTAGTTTCGGAGAGGCTTTTTTAAAAATCTTCTGTCTTAATGACGTAGTCGAGGATGGAACTCCTTATATGGGCATTTCTCCTGGAAGCACGCGCCCGCGCAGGCATAGACCACAACGAGATCGCGCTAATTAATGCACTTCACTCGGCTGCACTGCACGAGACTCGCGCGGGAAGTAGGCCTGTATTTCCAAAGAAGTGCGTTTTTGGTTGTAAGGGAAATATAACCTTTTTAAGCTTTCCTAAAGAACCCAACATTACGTGAATAGTGGATGCCGTTTGTTTTTCCGGGGCAGTAACAGTTTTTCTCAAGTGTGACGAACGTTTTATAAGCAAGGCCCGGTTCAACGCTGGATTTGCACATTGTTTAACACTGAAAGATGAAGCGGTCTCAGCTACAAAAGATCCCGGTCATGACTGCAGACGGTAAGTGAAACGGCATCATGTTTGTGTTTGTTGGTGATCGCGCTCAAGTGCTTGTCACTCTTTAGCTCCGCCCTCACAGCATCTCCAGGGAGCCAGGAGCTCGGCTTTTTTCGGAGAGAATCGTAAAGTTGTTTAATGTGTTATTTTCAAATAAAAATGTAACCTAATTATATACCTTTCGTAATGATAACTGCGATATTATGTTACGGTAACGCCTCATAGGGAACACATTCACTAATAACTACAGCTTTTCTCTCAATAAATTCCTAATTTGCAATATCTTGCATTTCCTGTTAATAAAACCTCAGTGTTTATTGTACCATCCGCTATGTACTATTTAAGTTTTATATCATCTGGAAGACATGCAAAAGAACAACTGCTGCCATATTAGTCACTTTTTACTCGGTTACTAACTTCTATTTAACACAGCAGTATATGTATAACTCTTAGTAACAGTAAGGCAGTTCGCTGTATTATTTTATGGCACAGAAAGGAAATTAAATTGATGGCCTGCCATGCTTGCGGTAAGATCGCCTTTGCCTCTGCTTGTGTCCAGCTGGCCAGTATGTGGTGAGAGACATACGAACCACTCGCTTCTAATCTGAGCATCTGAACACAAACACCACAAGATGAGTCCAAAACTGCTCTGGTTTCATGTTGCTTCCGTTTCCTTGCAAACTTACCATGGACCAGAAAGAAAGGCCTTAACAACAGCGCACACAAACCACAATTACAATCTAGGAGATCTACATATTCAGGATGCCAAAACGAAGCCAGTTTAGTGGTTGGGAAAGAAAGTGAAAAACAGAAAGAGAGGGCAAGGATGGGATGAGAAGGGCAGATTTTTAGAGTGATGAGGAGTGTGATCATTCCGGTCTTATCTTGACCTGTCACATCACACAAGAGAGTGATGTAGTGCTTGGCCATGTCCATATGCCAGCGAGAGGAAGAGAAAGATGGCTTTTCTTATCAGCTCTATCTTCATACAGCATGTGGTGTGTGTTTGTGTGCTGGTTTGAAAGAGAGCGTGTGTGCCTTATCATCATGCAGTCGTTGTGATTGTATGATAACACACTCATTCGCAGGGTTCATGCTGTTTGGAGTTATTGTTTGTCATTGTGTGTTTAATGATGCAGTGGAAGTCAAGATAGGACAGACAGTTTCAGAACCCACATCATAAACACAGATATGGAATCTGATAGAATTAGTGGTTTTATACTCGTCTATACTAAGAAAGAAAAAAACAAAAACCATCATCAATATATTAATATAGTTCTTTTTCATCTATATGCTAGTAACTGATATGAATAATAGCATTTGAATATACTCTACATACTGCCATTCAAAAGTTTAGAGTTAGTAAGATTTTTTTTTATGTTTTTTAAGAAAGCCTCTGATACTCACCAAAACTCCATTTATTTGAAATAACTATAGTAGCAGTGCAATATTGTAAAATATTATTAAAAATAATAAAAATAAGTTATTCCTGTGATTCATAGCAAAATGTTCAGCATCATTACTCCAGTATTTGTCACATGATCCATCAGAAATTATTTGATGTGCAAAAGACTTTATTGTTATTATTAATGATAATATTGTTATAATTTTCATTAACATTTTCAGGACTTTTATATTCAAAATGTTATTTTTTTTCCCTCTCCATTTTAATCAACTGAATTAATTTGAACTTAAAAAATGTGTGTTAATTTAATCACATGCGTAAATAAACTAAATAGTATAAATATGAACTAAATATTATGTTAATGTTATTTAATTCCATCAAATAAATAATTAAATAAATGATCTGTAATTTAGGGTGAAATCCTGTGGAATTCTGCAGCATGGATTTAAACAGGTCAAACTTATTAAATTGTCTAGCTGGTAGCTTAAGGCATTGTCAGATTAGCCAAAATATTTCATAAAAGAAAGCGCAAAGAGTTAGGAGTGTGTAGAGCTTTATGAATGATGCTGCTCCAGTTCTGCAGAAATCTGTGAATGACTCTGTGGAGTTCAGCAGGCACAGAGGAGACTAAAAAAATGAACGCTCACAACACGCAGCTGTGCTTTCTATCATCTTAATGGCATCACTGGTACACAATAATTGGTTTAGATGTGATATAACTGACCCGTATTCCATTTTTAGCACCCTCTTCCTCAAGCTCAGCTATTCTACCACAATACCAGCAGCGCATCAAAGAGAAGCCCTGCAATTTCCAGACAATCTCTTTTCCTCTTAGCCTAGAAACGGAGTGTGTTTTCCAGCGCAGGTCTTTGTTCAGTTTGTTGCATTGATCTTATGCATTGTTCCTGCGGAGGGTGGAGTGCAGGGAGAACAGTCTGATGAAGATGTTCCCACATATACAAACGCTCACATGAGATTGAGATGTATCTTCACATGCACACACGTCACGTCAAAGGGTCCGTATGAGACGCTTTAGAACAGAGTCTCATTCAGGGGTGTGGAGGAAGGGGAGGAGAGAAGGACGGAGGGTCGGGGTTTCATTCAATTCATTGGGTTTGAATGACTTCATAACGTCTCAATTACACACATCCCAAACTTTCTCATTTCAGACGTGCTTTGACGCTAAATTCAAAGCGGTGTACTTGTGAAAGTTTTTGGGTGTGGTGGAAGACATCCTGAGAGAGTCTGTCGAGGAGAGGCTTTTCTGTTTTTGCTTGGGGAGGTGTGTGGCTGGTGCCCCCTGGTGGCCAGGGTGAGAACCGCAGCCTCACAAACATCACAAAATCAGTTTGTTCATCAAACAGCTGGTTTCGATAAACAGACTGTTTGTGTTATTTAACGAGACCCTTATGCGGAGTGATAAACTAGGTATTGATGTGATATTTTTATATGCAAACTGGTTTTAAGTTTGAGCTGTTGATTTTGTTTGTCTGTGTAAGATTAATTTTGTGAAAAGATGTTCACCTCGTGACTCCCACAGCTTATCTTTCCCATGACTCCCTGCTCTGGTCTCTGTGGGTGACAGCCCGGCCCCTCCCTCGCTTTGCCCAGCCTTTCTCTAGTATGAATGGAGCCGGTTTACATCTCCATCTCAGGGTCAGTGTGGGAGTGTGTGAGTGTATGTGTGTGTGTTTTCTACATGAGGTGTCTGTATGCTGGAAATAGAACTCAAATGTGTTACGTTAGCTTGGCATGATAAGTTTAGGCAATATCCCACTGGTCAACACACACACGCACGCATACACACAAGAGTCTGCAGACTCCATTGAATTACAGTATGTCAGCGTTGTCATGACTACACCAGCATGAGAGAGAATACCCACAGAGCTTCTCAGAAGATACTGAAATTACACTGTCATAGGTCATATCCATGACGACGCCCTTGATTTAGCACCAATCTCATCCCCATTAGCAGTCTGAAACAATGGAGTGGTCACTGTACGCCGTCTGTTCTGATGCTCGCACACAAAGAACTCCTGCTCCCTAACATATAGTTCAAATAAACAACCAACACAAGACTGTTTGATTTACAGAGGTTTACTTCCATTAATCTGTATTCACGGTTAACAAAGCTAGTCTTACACACACACACTTACTGTGCGCAAACTGTGTACATTTCCCATCTTAACAGGGCACTTTTGTTTGTAGCCTATACAGTATATACCGCATACACTTCATGTCTACATAAAGGTTCATCAATGTGTCTTCTTAAAAATTATTATTATTATTATTAAACTGTACAAAATTTTATGTTTTTGTATTTGATTTATTAAAGTATTAAAATGGTTGCTAATATTATACTTATATACATACACACACACACACATTAATATTATATGTATATATATATATATATATATATATAATTTATAAGATTAATATTTCTTTCAAAAAATAGCTAATATATAACTAGTTTAATATTACTACTAATTGCAATAATAATAAATAAAATAAAAATAAATTATTATATTTTATTTTTATGTAAATATAACCTAAATACAAATTATTTTAGGTTATATTTACAAATATTTTGTTTATTTTATTTATTTTATATTTTTTAAATGTGCTATTGCATCTTTCAAATTGTATTCTGTAAAAAGTATCCTTCGCATATTAGTTTTACCAACTTTACATGTTCACGGAAGGAGTTATTAAATAAGCCTTGAATCATTTTTATTCCCTATTTTGAAAACATTGCATTTCTAAAATTGTTCACTGCAAAATCAGTTTTGATTGAGTTTTTTTACAAAGTGATGAGGCTAAAGATTTCTCTTTGGTTTCAGAAGCTGCAATTATTTTTAGTTTAATAATTATTTTACGACATTAAGTTTTAATAAAAGAGTAAGCAGAGTCAGGTAAAGAAAGAAAGACAGAAAGAGAAGAGCTTGAGTAAAAGAAAGAAGGGAAGAAGAATAGGATTCCTGTAGGGATAAAAAGGCAAGGGAAACGTCTCTCTCAGCACGGATAAATATTTGGGATAAGCCTGGTTTTCTCATGTAAAGTGGGTCCAAGCCCTGAATCCAGAGTCCACACACACACACACACACACACACACACAAGTGGCCAAATTTAACTACGTTAAGAGCTGCAGATTAGCTCTTTCACTCTCTCTACTATCTCTATCTCTCCCTCCCTGTCATATTCCTACTCACGCATCACAAACAATGGCACACACTCATGTGTGAAATGAGCTTCACGAACACACACACACATACACACAGCACCTCACAATACATGTGCTGGCATCCTAATCCAGCCTTAGAGAGCGGTCTGGAACGGAGTCTCTTTCAGGACTCCAGAGGAAGGGGAGGAGAAGAACGGAGTTCATTGACAACAGTTGCGTTTGAGTGAGGATTTGGTTGATGATTTCATAAGGAATGCTCGAGTGAGCAGCAATAGACCCCCGGCCCCTCCTTCTCCTCATCTCTGGTCATTTACTCTGCTGGGGACATTTGTCCTCAAAAAGCCCCCCTCCAGAAACTTTATTTTTCTGTCCAAGTATAATAGACAGAACCCCTTGTGCCTTCCTCCACACACAAGCACACACTCCTGTTTCACTCCTTTCACATACAATCACACTCCTCGCCATTATCTCTTACGAGTAGGTTTTGTATGATAAGTTGTGTCTCAGGCTATTTCCATCCTCATAAACTCAGAAATTGCATCATAAATTCCATCTCAGTTGCACAAGACTATTAACAGAAGCACATCACAGCAAAGTGACAGCTGGAGCTGCGCTTCACCTGTTCATCTGCCAATAACACAACATTTAATATTATACATTCAGGTACATCATTCTCTCAAAATTGCAGAAACTGAGAAACATTTTTATTAAATGGCTAAATTAACTAAATTAGTATTTTGCAATTAACTTCAAATATATTGTATTTTATAGTTTTCAAACTGTACCATAGATTTTTTTTTTTTACTTAAAAAAAAAAAAAAATAATAATAATAATTGTATTAATGGCCCATGCTGTTGTTTCACGGTAAAAAAAAAAACAGAAATGGAAAAACAATAAACAACTAGCACCAGCACCAACATTATTTATTATTTTACTGAATCACTTGCTCACCATTAGATCCTCTGCAGTGAATGGGTGCCGTCAGAATAAGACTCCAAACAGCTGTTAAAAAATCACAACACACACCAGTCAAAAGCTGCATGATCTTTCATATGGCTTTATCCAGTTGATCTAGGCTGTCTTGCCTAAATCAGGAGAGAAATGTGCACAGATCAAACACTTAGGTTTTATGGTTTTAAGTTGAATTTGCAGTCAAATATTGTGGTTTAATTTACTGATATAATGTTAATGTTAAAGTACGGAAATCTGTTTTGTACGTTTGTAAAACACTGAGAACCACCAAATGCAGGAGGTGATGAGAAGTCACATGATGAACCAAAATCCATCACAAGCAACTTTTAAATATGTACACATATAGAAGGTGCTCGGTGTCATTCACACAAACATTACACACCAGAGTTGGGCGATTTAATCATTGATTAAATCCTACTACAAACAGTTTTTTAACCGTCATTTTTTTACGGTAAGGTTTGCAGGGACAGACAAGCAAACTAAGGCAAAAAGACTGTTCTATTTTTTTTTCCCCCTCTATCACTCTTGCCCATGCAACTTTATTCATTGTTTCTGCTTTGTATTCATGTCTGGTAGACTAAAACTTCTATGTATATTCACTTCCTTATCTATTCTATTACATATACTTCAACATTTATGCATGCGGCCCACTCCTATCTCTCTCTAACATACATTCTGGGCTTCATTAATATTCGTCAGATATGTTCCTGCATGCAACTCGGCTTGGTGATGTTATTTAATTTTTTTTAGAGCTATTAAGGGTGGGGGCTAATTGTGCTTATTATGCATAAAAATGGGACAGAATAATTAAAATAAACAAGAATCAGGTCAGAGGTCTAAAATGTGGTAGTGCACAGGATTTTATTTAAAAAATTTGATGTGTTTATCTCATATTTTCAACTGAATTGTAAAAGCTGTGCATGAACGCAGGAAAACTCTCCTCATTATTTGGAAATTTTCCTCAGTATTCAGCATTAATTTTCTTCGGTACAAAGCAAACTACTGGTGGAACTGAAAGAGCTATAATAAAAAGTTAATGCAGCTCGGGGTGAAACACTGCAAGGGTACACATTCCAAACATGTGCGCAGAAAAATGTCAAGGTTTTTGATTTACTTCTATATTTTCAGGTGAATGTTAACATTACTTTACAATTGTGATAAGGTATATACTGTACATAAATCCTTAGTTCGTTTATTAAAGGAATAGTTGAAAAATGACCAGCTTAGATGTACATGTGTTTGTTTTTTCATCTGAACAGAAATCTAAAGTTACAAAACTTGCTCACCAATCAATCAATGCTCACCAGTCAATGGGTGCCGTCAAACAGAATGAGATCCCAAATTGTTTCTAAAATGAAAAATCCATTAAAAGTCTTGTGAAGTGACATGCTGCATGTTTTAAGAAACAAATCCAACAATAAAGAATTATAAGTATAAACTTGTGGATTATTGCAATGTTTTTGTCAGCTGTTTGGACTTTATTCTGACGGCACCCATTCATTACAGAGGATCTACTGGTTCCAATAAAGAAACAAACTCTTCTATATCTTGGATGGCCTGAAAATGAGTAAATATACAGCAACTTTTCCTTTTTGGGTGAACTATTCATTTAAATCCTGCATTGTAGCGCTCTTTTTCTTCATAGATCTTTCAGGAGTAGAGCTTAGGGCTTGTTTTCCAACTACAATGCACTGTCCTATCCATTACAGACCGAAAGATACACCTGTCCCTTTCTACATCGCTCCTGTACTTTACAGGAATGCGAACCTGTGAAATTGTATTAGAAACGATCAGAGCTGTGGGACCCAGACCAGGTTCATTGTTTATATCGCTGTGCAGTGAATACAGTATGAGGTCTCTGGAACGGAATGAGATTATTGTGAATAATGAAACTGTAGTAGGTTGATGGCGTGGGCTCTGGTGTTCGGCAGCTGCGGATCTTCTCTTTATTAATTCTGTTCTGGTTGAACAGAGACACATGAGTGATTTGCCGCCCTGGAGCCAAGCGCTGTAATGTGATTTGAGCACGGTAGCATACAGATGCTGAATTATGTACACACAGGACAAAGTTATTACTGTTTTAGTTCCCCTGGAAACCTAATTTGTACTCCATGTGTGCTGGAATTGTCCTGTAGGTGCACTTAGAGACTTTGCTCATGTAAGCGTTCATTCATCCGCTCAGGGCCACACAGAATTACCGGCCACAGAACTCCACAGATTTCTGCTGAATCGAAACGCCCACAATATACAAACTTGTAGACATCATTCATCCATTGCGCATTCATTTATGAAGCATTTTGGCTAATTTGATTATGCGTTCTAACTAATGAGAGCGCACCACTTTCTCAGCTCTGTTTAATTTGAAAGAGTTTGCCACAAATTCAGTAATTTCTCACCTTCAACCTTCTTATTAATATTTTACATATGCACTCATGGAATGACTTGATTTACACACACTACTGATTCATTATTACATCTCATTATAAAAAACTGTTTGTTTCAAAACTGAAAGATGTAGGTATGTGTAATGCTTAAAGAAAAACTGAACCGTAACCAGCAGTGTTAAAGTGACAGTTCACCCTAAAATGAAAATATTCTCTAATTATTTGCTCATTCGCCTATTGTTCCAAACCCGAGTTAATTTCATGGATTTCAATGGTCTGATCACAGAAGGTCTCCAATTAACAGTAAGGGTTTCAATAAAAAGTAACTTGCATTTTGTGCTTTTCCATACAGAGCCCCACATTTGACATAATAAAGCTACTTATGATGCTATGAATTAAATGCGTTTTTCACCCAATTTACTAATTCTCTCAGTTTAGGTCATTTGTAGCCATCTTTTATCCAAATTAACATAAGAAACCAACATGACAACAATTTAGCTAAAATGAGGAACAATTTCATAAATAAATGAATCATGGGAACAAATTCTTAATTTGTGATCATGATATCTATTTTTTCCTGCTTGTCATATATTTGGCTCCACAGTTCCTCAAACAAAATTGTTGTATGTTTTCAGAAGAAGTGCAAAATATTGGTGATTGTTGGAGCTTAAGCCAAAGTTATTAAGAGCTATTGTTGTTTAGATCAGTGTGAAGATTCCTCAGAATATCTTCAATGTGTAAGTCATTAAATAACAATAGAATTTTCCTTTTTGGGTGAACTATCCCTTTAACACGATCTCGTTTTATCATTTCTAACCAACCAAAAAAATCTGAATCATCTCTCATGATGTAACGACAGGAAGTTAGAAATTAGGGTTAATTAGTCATCAGATCCATCACTTTATTAGTAGAGTCACTACAAGCTCAGAATAAGAGGCACATTATCAGTATTAATTTTTACGTCAGATGCATGGTCATTAAGCTAACGAGCTGAGATTCTGGACTAGAATTAACGAAGACGCTGTACATAATTAACAGTCAAAGTCTTCGTCTGTGCTATTAAAAACCAATTTACACTGCGGCTGCACCCTACTAATGCTTGCAAGAGGAATTACACTCTCACCACATCTGGCACAGATCATTTTCTTTCCAGGTTGCTATCTGTCCTCTCACTTTCTTCATCTCTCCTTCTATTTCTTACACTCCTCCTCAGATCCCCTCCTTCTCTTCCTGTTTATAACTTTCTTGCAAGCCTCCATTCCCTTGTGGATAAAAGACACCATTAAAATCGCTGTATTTTAATAAGCCACATGCCTTGTGCCTCTGCAGAGTTAGAAAATATGAGAGAGTTTGAGGATTGAACGGAGGGAGGGAGATGAGGAGTTCAGTAAGCAGGTGTTTTCTGATTGTTTTGCTCTTGAAATCTGGCTGAACTCATTTCCTGTGTCCATCCCCTGACGACTGGCTGATTATCACAGGAAGATGTAGCTCACCTTATCAGGTGGCTTGAAGTACTTCCTTTGAGTTGGATAATTGCCTACCAAAATGGACTATGCATACCCCACCCCCACCACCATACACACACACACCTGCACAGCTATTATTAGTACAAAGGTTTCCCTTGTTGAAACGAAAATGTGCTTAATTGCATTAAAAGTACTACTTGTGTGCTTTAGATTTAAAAAGTATATTTAAAAAAAACTCTTTTTGCAGATAATGTAGTATTAATTAAAGGCCACTCAAAGTGATTATGCTTCCATAACTCTCTTTATCTTAACATTTAAATGTGTAAAGCACTTTGTAATAATGTTAGATTAAGGTCTGGTTTCACAGAGGAGCTTAGACTAAGCCAGAACTAGGCCATGTAGTTTGATTAAAGACAATCAAGTAATTTTTTTATAAGCATGCCTTGGGGACAAAACAAACATTACCGGTGTCCATCTTGAGACAAAACCAAGGCACAGATATATTTTAAGATCAGTCAGAGCAAGTTTCTTTCAGTCAAAACAGCTCAGACTTACATTTCAGTCTGGGACTAGTCTTAAGCCTTATCTGTGAAACCGGGGGTAAATGTTTTACCTTAAAATACATTTTAAATCATTGTTTTAATAACCTTATATTTTACTTATTTACTTATTTTTGACAATCTCAAGCCCATGTAAAGGATTGTAAGGATTTAAATTGACTAATGGATAAATGGCGGTATAAAAAAAACTTAGTTACTACTTGTCACAAATAAAGATGTATTTAAGTCCTTGTCAATTAAATTTCCCAAAACAATACACTCAGTTTAAACAAGTACCTGCACCTCATTTCCACACGTTTAAGCCGCTCGCAAACACTGGTAGGAGGTCATACAGGCATGTCTGAATCTAAAGCTAGCTTCACTTCCTGTCTCATGAGATACTTCATCATCAATTTCTGAAGGCAGCATAGATGTGTCCTTTGCTGCCTTTAACATCGAACAATACCATTCCATGATGGTTAAGCTAAAAAATAAAGATGGCGTCTGAAAGTTGTGTTTGGGCAAACTGTGTTTATTTCTAGCAAGAAATCAGTATTGTAGTTAAATATCCATTTGGTTATCACCAAAATTCATTCTAATTCGTTGGAAATCATTAAACCGTAAAACACTTCTGCGAAATCAGTTTCGTGAGGTGACTTCTGTCTGCACATTTATTGCGAGGGAGCAAGTCAGCTGTCTAAGTTTTCAGATGTAGCCACTGACTCTTTGTGAAGTCTCGATTAGCCCTGGCTGCCATTACTGAGCATTATACCCATGTTTGCTTTCATTGTATCTGACGGTTTTCTGTTTTCCTGATTGTTATCTGCCTGCCCAACTAGAATAGTTGTAGAATTATAGTCCTGATCTCTCGTCCTGTCTTACGATTCTGATTCAGTCTAGCCTTTTCTGTTCTGCCTTGCTGGTATTTGACCCTATATTCTTAATAAAGCTCCAAATGAAACCAAACCCTTCTGACGCAACGATAATAAGTACTAATTTGAATATACTGTATGTACTTCTTTTTTACATTTTTAAATCTAGCAGATTAGGAAAGCAGATTATGGCCAGGTATGGTTTCCCATACTAGGAATTTGTGCTCTGCATTTAACCCATCCAAGTGCGCACACACACACAGCATTGAGAAGTGAACAACCACACACACACTCACACACACACACACACACATGCAGTGGAGCAGTGGGCAGCCATTGCTGCGGCGCTCGGGGAGCAGTTGGGGGAACGGTGCCTTGCTCAAGGGTCTCACCTCAGTCATGACATTGAAGGTGGAGAGAGCGCTGGTTATTCACTAACCCCACCCACATCCCTGCCGGACCTGGGACTCAAACCCACGACCTTTGGGTTACAAGTCCAACTCCCTATCCATTAAGCCACGACTATTTAAAAAAACATTATTTTATAAATGTGACCCGAGTCAGGTCTAGGAATCAGAATATGAGACCTGATGAAATACCCAAACACATAGAAACACCCCAGCCCAGCAACCTGCTGAATACCACTTACAAATATTTGCAACAACAAGGCAACAAGATAACTGTCAGGCATTGGTATGGTATTGGTGGTTTAATGTATACAGTGTGGATGTATTAAGTCCCCCGTGGAAAGTGAGACACATGAACTTTGCCTTTCACTGTCTGTCAGTGTCAGCTCTGTGTAGTGTCAGGGATTGTGTTTGGTAAGTGAAGGTGAGAGCAGGGGTACAGTCTCTGGCTTGACGCCATGTTTATGCTAAACTTCAACACTGTGTCCTGCGTCACCACAGAGAAGAAGATGACCTGTCATTAATCACATGCACACACAGCACCAACATACACAGTTATCTATATCAAAAGCAGCTTGGTACTTAAACTGGTGTTTTATAACTGATCATAATTTATGACTCTACAATCATGTCCAATGTCCAAAGAGATACCTGTGCTGTTCTAGACAGTTTTTAATTGTACAATATATGTAAAAAATTGACATTAGAAATAAAGGGACTTGCATTCAAATGTTTGGACTACCACTGCTTTCTTTTTCTCTGTTCCGTGTCAAACACAGATACTGTATCTGCTTCCTGTCAGTGGCACCAGAAGGACAACAGAAGTCTGAGCTCAGTGAGGAGAAACTCTTATGCAGGTACTGTATGTTAGACACAGACACAAACAGGAAATGCCACTGCAACATTGTGGATGTACTGATGCGTGAACAACCCCAGGTTAACACACACATACAAAAAATAAATGTAGGCTACACAGGCTACAGATTAAACACACATTTTTTTTAGAGATTCTTAAGATTTTAGAGATTTAATTTTAGATTAAAACTCAAAAATTGTGTTTGGGGTTGACTGAGTTTAGATGTGACAATATATCAAATTCTGCAATCCAACATCAGAGATTGCAACATTTAATTAATCTAAAAACCAAATTATCTGAGCTATTTAGCGCATATTCATTTTATAGGTAAAGGTTATGGACAGGTTTGATGGTATGGTATGGTATGTATGGAAAGGGTGGGTTAAGATATAAAGGATTGGATTGAAAACTGACATGCACTGTGAGCTGTAAGGTCTTATATAGACAGGTGTGTGGCTTTCCTAATCAAGGCTAATCAGTATAATCAAACACAGCTGGACTCAAATGAAGGTGTAGAACCATCTCAAGGATGATCGGAAGAAATGGGCAGCACCTGAGTTAAATATATGAGTGTCACTGCAAAGGGTCTGAATACTTAGGACCATCTGATATTTCACACGCTTTTTTAATAAATCTGCAAAAATGTCAACAATTCTGTTTTTTGGCAAAAAATTAAATAATAAAAATTTGGCTAATAATAAAATAAAATTACGACTTAAACGATTTTAGAAAATGGCTGCAATATAACAAAGAGTGAAAAATTTAAGGGAGTCTGAATACTTTCTGTGCCCACTGTATGCTGTTAAATATTATGTCTGATGCTTGAGGTGCTACAGGTCAAAGGTTAAGCATGTAATGCTGCACAGATGTTCACATGACTCTGAACACACTACATGACTTTGAACACAAGCACACACTGGGGTCAGACAGGCTGGTCTACAGTAAGGCTTTGTGGTAAATGCGAAAAGTGTTTATGAGGGGTCCATTACAGCTGGACCTGCAAGTCATGTTCCTTTTTAATTTTAATACTCTGTGTGAAAAGTCACTAACCATTTCTTTTTCACCCTGTTTCCTTCCCTTTACTATTCATCCCTCTCTGTTGAAAATTCTTTGTTTGATTTGTGCATGACCTTTACTGGCTTTACTTCGTGACTTCATTCTGAATCGTGTTTACTGTGTGAACTTTAAAGGAGGTTTGTTTGATTAACTTAAACTTCCATCTAAACTAACCTACCTGCTTGAACCAGATGCAGATCAAAACCTGACACGGAGAAAGTACAACCATTTACCTCAGGTTTACCTAGTAAACAGATTATGGTTTCATCTTCCATTCACTAACGGTTTTAGTGTTATTATCATACTTTGAGTTTAACACAGCCACAATCATATTTAAAAAAAAAAAAAAGAAAAATCAAAAGGCCTCCTTTGTTAGCAAATAATGAGCTGCTTAAGGAAGTAGGTTTGTTGCCTTATAATGAAAGACAAGGAAGAAGAATAGATAAGAGAGTAGTCATGAAAATGAGTTAGTGTTCAAAGAGGAGTCAGCCTTCCCTTTCTGTCATCATCATTATAAGGGTCAATTTCTCCCATCATGCAAAGCATATGAAGCACAAATCACTATAATCTTAATTATTTGTATCATTTCATCTAAAAGTTTCTGTCCCTCATTATTAACCACCATATCTGCTCTTATGTATTTGATCTCAGTGAACCCAGAAGATGTCAAAACACTAATTAAAGCATTACAGCTAAAATATCAATATCAAGATTTCTAGGGCAAATGAATTTTGTTCTTCGAAAACCTTCAAAAATCCTTACAAAATATCAGTTTCATTTAAGATTAAACATCTCAACTGTTTTCATCATTGATGATATACCTAATTAATGGACTAAATTTATTTTAAAATGCATTAAAATGAATACATATAAAATATAATACAAATATTAAAATACAATTTAATAACATTATTTTTCATATACTGCATTGTTGATCAAATAAATGAAGCTTTGGTGGGAATAAGAGACTTCAAAAACATTTTAAAATATCTTATCACCCCAAAACCTTTGAATAGTGTATATTTAGAAAAGAAAAGTGGACATCACCTCAAAATCTGAACTAATTCTCACGATTAACTAGTTGCTTATTAGCATACCTATTAATAACATATTGGCTGTTTATTAGTACTCATAAAACACATATTCTTCATGATCATGCTCTACATCCTTAATCCCCAATACCTAAATGTAACAACTGCCTTACTAATTATGAATAAGCAATAAATAAGTCATTTACAGAGGCAAAATAAAGTGTGTCTTTTTCTCAGGCCATACAGTATATACATGTAAGTGATGGCTTGTTCCAGTACAACGCGTTTAACCCCAGTAACTTTAAATTATTTGAATAAAAGACAAATACTCAAAATGACAAGTAACTAACAGGAATGTCAGGCAGTCTTTCTAATCCACATAGTCTCCAGCTTCCTGAATGACCTTCTGCAGATTTCTGATCTGGACCTCCAAAGTGGCCATATTTGGAGTATTCACACTGCGTACGTTAGATTTGTCAGGGGATCACCTTTCCCTCCACATCTAAGGGCCCTAGAATCTGAGAGTGGGTGTGTTATGGGGCACAGTTTGGCACAGAAATCCAAATCTCCATCCGAACACATGTGCGCGTGTGAGCGTAGGCAGTTTTTAACAGGCTTTTAAGCTCTTCTCTTCCGTTGGTGGAGCGCAGTGGATAATGTCACATGTAACCCTTGTTGCCGTGGTGACTGACCCCTCAGTCATTAGATTGATATTTGGCGTGGGCTGTATAGATGTGCGTAGTATTTTTTTATTTTTTTATTTTTTTTGATCTGTGAACTACCCCCTGCCACCCATCTCTCTACTCTTTTCATTCTCAGCCAGAATAGCTGCAAATACGGTTATGATTGGCAGGGTCTTTTCAAGTGTGGGCAGACATGATGAATTCTCTCTCACTCTATCCCATTCATCTTTTTTTAATATAGTAACCCCTGCAGAATTGTTGAGACAAATTTTTTTTTTTCTGCTTATGCCTGGTTGACACAGATATTACCGTTTCTTTTTTTAAAGAATCAATCAAGAAAATATCATGCATTATTGTAACTAAAATGCAGGGGACGTTGTTACTTCACCACAGATAAATAGAAATAAATAAAATCAAATAAATAATGAAAATAATTTTTTCTAATTAATGTACAATTGTTAAGATCTAAGAACTTTTAGTTTTTTCCTCATTTCCACATTAATTATATCATAAAAGTGTACGCAAAATTGACACTTTATAAAAAGTGAAATTTTGGCATGAGACTTAATCATTTCTATATACTATCAGAAAAAAAGCTAAGACAGAGAGTGAAAGAGATACAGCGAATAGAACATAATAGAGATGTTAGGATATTAGCACCTAAAAAAACATCCAGAAACACTATTAAATGCTGAACTCTCAATCAAGATAAAACGCTCCGACTGATGTGAAGAAAGCTTAAGTAGGAGGGATGCAGTTGAGAAAGCGAGGAAGAGTTGAGCTGTGGCACTGGGGATATGATCAGTTCACACGTTCAGTAAATGAGAAGTGAAAGAGAGTTCAGTCAGTTCAGAGCGAGGAGAAATCTCTCTCCCGTGAGCGAGACGGGAAGCAGAAGTGATAGAGACGCAGGGCAGACTGGGATTACTTGGCTATACGTGTTTATTACAAGAGATATTAGTGTGTGATAGAGATGGAGAAAATGAAAAGGGAAGGATTTATGAATGTGTTTACAATCTGTAGACAGGCTGCATCAAAATGATCAAATGTGAATTTGTTTTCTGTAGAAACAGATTTTTTTCAGTTGACAGAACTGTAGGAAAATTGTGTTTTAAATTGTCTCTTTGACCCCCATTGCATCATTTGTGAAATTATCAACATTATTTATTTGCTTGATGAACACACGGTAACACTGTAATGCATTTATGAAATCATATTTGTTATTTATTTATTTATTTATTTTTAAATATTTTTAAATAATTTTATTACGTGCTTTTATTATGATTTTTTTTACATTTCTACATTTAAATACTATTATTGTTGTTGCACTGTTATTTTTTTATGTAATTTTAGTATTCCAACTTTAGCTTCATCTAATAATAATAATAATATTACATTTTTATATTGATAATTTATATTAATATTATATAATATTATAATATAATATAATATAATAATTTTAAATTAAAAATATTATTAAATATTTTAAATATCTATCTAAATATCTTTATTTTTTTTTATTTACATGGTCATTTTGCTTGATAAAAACAATGTATTTATTCACACATTTTATAAAACTCAATGAGTTCAGTAAAATATCTTTTTCTGCCTCTGTCTTTACAGTAATACACACAATAATGTATTTACGAAATGAAAATGTACTAAGCTGCAGCTCTCCAAACTTTCAAACCCCGTTCCTCCAGTATGCTCAAAGTTGGCTTTAACTTAGTGGACAGCCGTTTAGTTGAGTGTCTTTTCTTTAGCACCAAGGCCATTGGTAACTATGGCAACCTCACCCTCTCATTGTCACCAGGACTTAAGGCTGGAAAACAATGCACGCTGTTATAAAAGGTGTTTGTGTGCGTGTGTGTGTGCGTGTGTCAGTGATAGATGAAGTGCAGCGTGCTCTGCAGATATATGACTCTGTGTCTGACTGCACTACAGACCTGCCACTGTTTCAGCTGCAAACATTTCACTCCCAACTTCCTACAGACAGCGAGAGGTAAAAAGAGAAAAGAGAGGAAGAGGCAGGGAGGAAGAGAAAGAGACAGATTGAGCAGGAGTGCTTTTAAAACTAACACGACACAAAGAGCTAATTCAGAAGCCGGCCTGCACCTGCCTCCATACACTGTACAGACGCACACGCTCTCACAGTAAAACTTTACACAGACAAGAATGCCTTGTCATTGCATCTTTGTGTTTTCATGCTCAAATGGGCACATTAGCCACAATGCTTTGCTTCTTGAATCGCACAAGCATACTAAAAACTAACCCCAGAAAGTAAACTTTGAAAGAACTTTATTGTACATGTAAATGGGAGGCAGCATGAAATACTTTTGGGAAGTTGCTGTTCTGCATGATGTTAAACTCTGAAACTATTCTGGGGCATTTTTTTTATCTCTTAATTATTCAACTTGCTGCCTTAAATCTCTCAGTATAATCAACTTTTAACTCTAGTTTAATTTGATGTAAATACTTGTAAATATAAAGTCCTGATTATAGCATTTTTACAGTGAATGTCATATGCTGCATGCAAAATATTTAATAAATGATATAACAGACAATAATGATTAAATAAGCTAATAAATGAATGAAATATATTCAGATAATGATAATAATAGCAATAATTATTATTATTACATTTGTTCAATTAATACACTAAAATTCATATAAAGCCATAAGCTGCATGCTAAATAATTACGGATAAACGGATAATTATTTAAAATTAGTTATTAAATCAATTTAATTTCTGAATTCAAAATTAAGCATAAAATAAAAACTATAAAATTATAGAAAACTATAAAACATTTTATGAATTAATATTAAATGAATATATTAATGTAATGAATTAATTTATAAGAAATAATAATAAGACTTATTATTAACATCCAGTTGTTAAATTAACAAAACAAATTATTAATATAATGCCATAAAAGCTGAATGCAAACTAGTTATCCAATTATAATAATTAAAGATAAACTAGTACATTTAATGTAATAAACTACTTTAATTTATTAAACAAATAATAAAGTGTTATTATTATTATCATTAATATATTTGATAAATAAATTAATTGAAGTATGTAAACACGGCTTTTATGACACATTCCTTAAAACACATTAATTAAAAACGATGTGTAAAATACCTTTTTTTTTTAAAGATACATGAAAATGATCCGTCACAGGACAAGAGATAAACACGTTTCCTTGAACATATGCAAATAAACAATAAAATTGATGTGTATTTCATTTACATTACATCATTCCCGCTGTGAATTTGTATTCCTCGAGACACTAAACAAACCAAATAAACATGTCAACAATTTCCACACAACAAACACACACCCTCTTCTAATCTATACACACTTCATCATCTCTCATGAACACTGCAGTAGCACATTTTCTCGCTAATAAGAGGCCAGAGGTCTGTTTGTGGGCCAGTTCACTGGGTGAAGGAGTCTTAGAAGATTCTTTTAAGAGCAAGAGAAAGAAAAGGAGGGCAGCCAACAGGATGGGGGCCGACACCACCCTGTGTGCCGGGCCGTTTGGCAGCCGATGTGCCCTTTTCAGGTGGCATCTGTAGTAAAACTCCAACCTCACAGTCTTGCGCTGCTGTCACAATACAGTCTGGTATGGCATGATGATGACACTTCAAACGTACAGCTATGAGCTCTGTGGAGACACACAGCGCCACCCTCTGGTATCATTTAGCACCACGCAGTTATCATCCTGAGATGGAGATCTACAAATGTAAAAACTGAGATGCTGCTGTTTGTACAGTCCGTTTGCTGAAAGGTGTGAGGACCTACAAGAAGGACGACCTCATCTCAACCCCTGCACTGGGAAAACAATATTTCACCTATATTTCATCTACCGCAAGTATTGGGCTTATGGACCATTTGACTTGAAACACAAGCGCATTACAGAATGGTGAAAGTCAGACAAGAGGTCGGTTGTTGTACCCTCTCGCTGTATGCTCTTATCAACACTGCTGCGAGAACACACACACACAGCATTCGTCCCTGTTTACTGTGTTTCTGAGGATTTATTTAGACTCTAGATGTTTTTAGCTTAGCCAAGCAAACCACTGGTATTTCCTCCACATCTCGCTGCTGCATTACACAAGCCCCTGTGTGTGTATTTATATTAAAGACATGCTGTAGTTAACTCTCTGTGGGTTATCAGGCTTCTGTAGAACCATTCTGCATTCAGTCCCTGTTCAACATTTGATACACTTTAACATAGAATTTGATGCAAGATGACTTAGTGAACAAATACAACTAGTCTAAAAATACTAGCCTAAAAATACTATTTTTTTATAAAGCTTCTTAAAGTAAAAACTTCACATTTCCACTATATTATGATCATGCACGTAATAATAATGCTCATATTAGTTATTATTATTATTACCGATGTTCTGATTATTTATTTAAATATTGAACTAATTTGCAATAATTATATCATTTATTAATTACTTTGCATTCAGTGTTTATGTGGCAGTTATTATTAATAGTAGTAGTAGTATTACAATAAATGTCAGTAAATTGTTTTCAATGCGCGCACACACACACACACACACATATATATATATATATATTTATTAAATATTAATATTAAATACTTCTACAGTTTACCATGTCACGTTGTACAACTTCAACGTATTTCATGTTGTTGTGTCATGTTGTAAAATAAAATATACAAAATGATCTGTTATCGCAGTTGCTGATAGCTCTGTGGTGGTATTTGAGCCAATCAACATTAGGAATCACTTTTTTATGTCTGCCTGCATCGATTTTGTGTCCTTTATAAAATAAAAATAGACTTTAGCTTGAATAATGTGAGCACAGAACATGACAGGAATAGTGACCGGGGTATAAATGGTCCTTTATCTCAATAACTTAAACTGAGATGGAAATGGGAAGCAGAGCAGAAACAAAGAAAAGCGAGAGAGCTGATGTATTGTAAATGAAAAGCACAGAGTATATCTACCTCCATCTGTCTCTGTCACCGCTCTGCAAGAAAAGGGGAGTGCAGCTTCTTTCACTGCCTTTTTTCCCCTTCTCGCCTGTTTCTGTCTAAGTCTCACACTCCTCTCATTTCTCATGTCTTTTGCTCTGTCACCAAGGTGCAGGGGCCTGAGGTGAACTCATAATGAGCTTGTGAAACTCACTTTTCCTATTGTTTTCCTGAACTAACGCACACACTCCGAGTCTGTGCTTCAGTTGGGTTTCCTCTCAATGTACAGACAACAGCAGCCTTGATCTTTGCTCGGCTGTAGCAGCACAGTGACAGGATGTCTCAGGTAGAAGTAAGACCCACTAATGATGCCAGCGCTCATGTGCACATACATATGAATAATGGATTTGCTTCCCATATTGCTATCAGAACGCACTGTCAAATGACAACCACTATAGCATTTGATGTAGAACACATTTGATATTGTATGGATTATTCCCAGTCATTTACTCAGTCATACTGTGCTAATTGTGTACATACAAGTACATAAATAAAATGTTTAAATATTAATATAAATTATCAATATAAAAATGTAATATTATTATTATTATTAGATGAAGCTAAAGTTGGAATACTAAAATTACATAAAAAAATAACAGTGCAACAACAGTAATAATAATTAAATGTAGAAATGTAAAAAAAAATCATAATAAAAGCACGTAATAACATTATTTAAAATTCTGATTAAGTATAATAATGAAGATTTTAAGGGCAATTATGGCTTTTGTATCCTAACTTCTCAGATGCTAGTTTAAAATATTAATAAAAATTATAATAGTATATGAGAGCAGTGGCATATTCATGAATTGCTATTAAGGTAACAGATATTGATTCTACAAATATACACTTTTTAAAATATTTAAGACTGTCACGTAGGCTAATTCATAAACTGCTACATCTAAGTGGATACATTTCAAATTACAAATAAATACAAATAAACAGCCTATACTGGTACTGTAAGCTTCAGGTAAAACAAGTTTCAGTAGTAGTAGCTGTTTGAAAAAAACTACTGTTACTACTAACGTGTGTCTGTGTCTTTCTAAATATAGACTACAAAATTTCCTTGTTCCACTAAGGTTAAAGAAAGCCATGAATGTATTAATAAATAACATTTATCAATACATTTAGATAGCTTTTCTGAATCTGTCTGCTTAATCTGACATTTCCTCGAAATATGTAGTTGCTTATTGGAGCAGGGCCATTTAAAATGTTTCTGAATGTATCTAGCTCCATCTAGTGGTGAAATAATTCAACACGCTCAACAATCTTACAAAGCGAGATTAAATGCCTGTACAGTGCTTCAGTCCCAGTCAAATATCAGGCTATATATTGAATATGAAATAATTTCTAAATACAGAATTTAGATATGCGAAATAGCCTAATATGTAGTTTACTTTATAAAAACCTAACTAATATAAAGGTCATTTTTCTCAGAATACCACATATTTATTGGGAATCACAGCGAATATCGTTAGATTTGTGGTGGCTTGTTTAGGTCAGAACTTCTAGGTATTACTCTGCGGGGTTAAATAACACTTGATCAGGGATTTCGATTTCTGATCATCAGTAATGTCATGATGTAAGTACATAGGGGCAGTAGTGGCCTAATGGACACGAATGTTGCAGGTTGTGGCAGGGATTGCTCCGGGTGTGTGTCCACGGTGTGTGTGCGCTTTGGATGGGTTAAATGAAGAGCGCAAAATTCAAGTATGGGTCACCATGCTTAGCCACAAGTCACTTCAGTTTACATCACTGCACTAATGAACAATTCAAAAACGATCAGCAAGTCACCAATCACTTATGTTCCACACTAGGTGGCGCAGTAATACAGGCGATGTGGAAGCCTGTGGAAATAGCGAGGATATTTTCCCCACAAAATGAACAGATGAATTAATGAAAACCAACTGACCTGCAGTTACTTGTGCATTGCATTTATTTGTTTATTTATTATTTTATTATTATTTTAATTTATTTATTTTTTTCGTTTGTGTGTTTTAATGTGAGAGGGACAATGCAATATTACAATGAACTTGATTCTCCTTTTTACTTTAGCTTCAGTAGACGTTGACTTATATTGTATTTAACGCTATATTTTCTTATTTTTAATTCACGAAAGAAAAAAAAATCACCCTATTATTGAATACCTGCCACGGACCCCCTAGTGGACAGGACTCTGATGATTCGTTCATTCATTGTTTTCAGTAGGACATTTATGGACATGTTTGATGATGTCCGATAATCCTTTAAAGGAATTTCGTCTAAATATTTATGCAGTTTTGGTTATTGCCGAATAACTAATTTTATGTTAAAAATGCACGAAAGCACGTTGAAAAGAAAAGAAAAAGCTGACCTGCAGAAAATAACTTGGATTTAAGCTACAACGAATTTAAAATGGGAACGGTTTACTAAATATTATATAATAATGTATATAATTCTGTTTGTACCAACAGTTTTAGCTGTTTTATAATGAACGGATTTCATAGTTTTAGAAAATTATATAGGCCTATTGAAATTGGAAATCGTGCACATTTAGCGTATTTGTAAATTTAGTATTAATTGTTCAGTATTTAACAGTTTATCAGTTTGTAAAAATAATAATAGGCTAATAATACATCATTTTATACAATTAAATAGTAATTAACCGACAATTTTTCTAGCCTAATCGGTCATGGTCATTAACATGTTTGTAATAATTTTTTTGTAGCCCAGAGATCACTAAAATTTAGTGGCTGTAAATATTATAAATTATTGCATTCAATAATCCTACAAATTGTTTACGTTTTAATGATGTGATTCTTTAAATCTGTAATTTCAGCACGGAAAACGACTCAGAGATAACCTTTAAGCCATGGGCACAGTATCAAAACAAACATCAGTTTTTATTTTACAGAATCATTTTAGCATATACTCGTTTGTCAAGTCCTACTACACTGGCCTACATTCGGCATTCTTCGTTTTAACAAGCCTGTAGTCTATCAGTTTATGAATGACTTCAATCATCTCCCCGCAATCTCAGTCTATACGCCACGCCTACTTCTAGGAGCTCGCTTGCTATTCTATTGGCTAATAGCAGATTAGACACTGTATTTGCCGAACTTGGGTGTAGCCTATATATGACCAAACTTCACTCACAAAAAGCAGCCACTTGTTGCTTTTAACCTGACCGGTCAGAGATTGCATTGTGCGTTACGGTGAGAGTGTGGTCTCCAGAGACAAACATTTGCCTTACAGGCACTGGAGATATGAACACCATCGACGCGCAGATCCATAACAATAGTAACGCTGCTGTCAACCCTCTCCAGCAACTGCCAAAAAGCGCGCACGAGACACCGGATATGGCCGTGTATTGTGACAACTTCAGTGTTTACCACCAACAGAGTCTACCTGCGGCGCAAAGACCAGCGGGCTACGGCCTGGGGGACTACGCGACCCCAAACCCATACCTGTGGCTTAATGGACCCAGTGTCAACTCCTCTTCGTCATACATACATGGCAACAACAGTCCGTCGTTCATCCCTCCGGCTTACGGCTCTCAGAGGCAATATCTCACCAACTCCTCCGGGTTCGCAGGTCCGGACTTGGGATGGCTCTCCATCGCGAGCCAAGAGGAACTGTTAAAGCTCGTGCGCCCGCCTTACTCGTACTCTGCTCTGATAGCCATGGCAATACAGAACGCGCACGAGAAGAAGTTAACTCTGAGCCAGATATATCAATACGTGGCGGACAATTTCCCGTTTTACAAAAAGAGTAAGGCGGGATGGCAGAACTCCATTAGGCACAACCTTTCTCTGAATGACTGCTTTAAAAAAGTGCCGCGGGACGAAGACGACCCAGGTGAGTGATGCACGTGCACCTTTGCTTAGAGTCGGGGATGTGACGCTCATTTATGTAGGCTAAAGAAAATACGCGACTTTCGATCACAAATTAGGCTTACTGAACTGTTTTTAAAAAATTGCCCAGCGATTATAAAATTGTTAAAAAAAAAAAAAAAAATTTAAAGGCTTTTAAGAAATTGCAATTCAAGATTCTGGAGAAAGGGAGAAATGTTTACATACTGCGTTTTCAATATAAATTAAATAATGTTGGAAATAATGTTAGAAATTAATCTTAAACTATAAATAGCTATTTAAAATATCTGTAGTGCTCTAAATATTTAGTTTGTGGAATACGATTTGTCCATTCTGTTTTAATGACAAAAAATGCTTCTTTAGACCCTCTCTTTTTTGACCCTTCTCTCTTTTTTGATGAGTTAAAAAGGTAGGCCTGTGGGCCTAACAAAAAAACAGGTATAACAAACAATAGGGTGCAATATAATATTATTTTGTCATTTTTAGTAAAAGGTACACAAAACTCTAAAAAACGTCTTTATATTCATATTCAGTAGCTTTATACATAAAGTGATATTAATCTACAAAAAAACACCTGTTCTTTAATAGTTTAATTTATTTTACAGATAATAATACTTGAGTCTTTAAAGTCACTAAATTATAAAATCTTAATTTGTGATACAAACAAAAACTGGAATTACCTTTTTAAAAAATTATACGATTACAATCTTATTTACCCAATAAAGTACCCAATATAAAAATAAATTTCGCGTAAAGTTCTAAAATTAATCGAATTTCACTGTAAATAACTTTTGCATGGAAAGTTGCTAGCTTTGGGTTCTAATATCAACTCTCCGTATTATCTGAAGGGAAAGGAAACTACTGGACTCTAGACCCCAACTGTGAAAAGATGTTTGACAACGGCAACTTTCGTAGAAAAAGGAAGCGCAGGTCTGATTCCAGCACAGGTGTTGCCAGCAACACAAAACCGGAGGAAGACCGTCAGCTCGCAGGGATCAAACCCACCGACAGCCCTCACCTCACGGGACCCGCATCTCCCGACACTGACGCGGCCAATGACAGCCACAAGGGCGCGTCTCCAGCGGGCCTTACCAGCGCTCCGTGCTTCAACAACTTCTTCAACAGTATGTCAGCCTTAAGCTCGTCCTCAGCTCCGACTAGCAGACAGGGCTCTCTGGGGCTGGTAAACGAACTCTCCAGCCGAAATATCAGCGCCTTGAGCCCGTACCACGCCAGCTCCGCGCCTGACGCAGGTGGAGCGGGTGAGCTGCAGGACAGCGTGCATGTCAACCGTGGAATGTACTATAACTCTTTTACCGGCGGCCAGAGCGCGCAGTTCAACGGACACTTCTACAACAGCTTCAGCGTGAACAGTCTCATTTACCCTCGAGACGGAACGGAGTTATGAATCTGTCATACTCGTGAATAACACTGTTAAGAAAAAACAATTATTGTTTCAACACTGTATATGTGCTGCTGAAACGCCACAGGCCTTAAAGCAGAAAACATTCATTTGAACGCGACATATACGCACTGACAGCCACCAAATGAGTGAAATCTGGTGCAAAACACTGGTTAAAACACATTTATTCTGTGAAAAATCTACTTGTGCATTGGATTCTTTTGTCTTATTTTAACAGATTTCCATATTTTGTGCCAGTTTTTTTTTTTAAATATGCACTAATTTAAATGGATTTAACCTTTTAGTTTAAATGTATAATAGTCTTAAACAGTAGTTTGATGGAGGGATTGCCTTGGTATCCATGATTGCCAAGATTCAGTATTGTCCAATATCGGAAAAACATTTTCTTTGTCTCCTTTCTTGCTTTCTATTGTGTATTTTTTTTGTAAATGCATTTGTTTTGTTATATACACTTGTTTTGAACTATTTATATTAAGTTATCTATCTTGCAGTTTGTCTTTTAAAAAGAGAAATATGTGGTCTGGTAAGCTACTATGAATGGTTAAAATAAAACTTTTACCAGCAAAGTACGGTAATAAGTGAATTATCGATTGTCATCATGCCACTGACTCACTTGATTTTTAAATATTTCATAGGTGATTATCTTTACATAGATACAAGTCACTACGTTTATTATTTTTCAGCAGTTTATGCAAAATATAATTTTTTTTAAAAGAAAAATAAAGAATTCCAAATCCAAATCTCAAAATGTTTTAAAATTTATTTTTGCTTTTCCCCCTCAAACGACTCCGGAACATATGGTCTGTAAATGTCAACTGCACATTATAAACTAAAGCCAAAGGTTGCACGTTTCCTTACTTTACAAACAAAGATTTAATTCAACCATTAAAATTACAAGGAATATA
>JAUCMT010000024.1:4382233-4392614 GCA_032357475.1 Enteromius thamalakanensis | reverse complement strand
GCTGTCAGTTGTTAAATAGTGACAATGTCTTTTTATTTTAGGTGAAGTTATAAAAATGTGTTTCTACGCATGCTTTTTCAAGAGCTTAGTTCAGAACAAAGTAAGCAAACAAGAATTCTGTAACCTTCATGACTAACTATTCCTGACTTTACCACAGACAGAGTTGCACAATGTACGTTTTAAAATCTCTGAGACTCTCTGGTTAAGTAACATCAGCATAATCATACCGACAGTCATGTGCAGAGCCTGTATATTTCAAGATATACAGTAAGAGAAGAAACCAGAAAGATAACACAGATAACAAATCTGAGGTTTCTGTCTTATTACCCAGTGCCACAGAAACAATACCACTATTGTTGTGTGTTTACCAGAACAGCTCTAACGGTCTGTTTGCGTGTTAAAATACCAAATTTGATTACATACATCTCAACCAAGTATAAAATCATTTTCACTATTGATATTTTTAGGATTTTTAAAGTCTTTAATCTACAAAGAGCACATGTATAGCACAACTTTTGATGGCATTAAAGCGCACTAGAGTGAGATGAATTAAAAGGGGTTGCCCGCCTCCTTTTGTCCTCTCTTCATTACAACTGTCTGAGTAAAAGCGGGACAGACCCAAGTGCTTGTTTAGAGATTAAAGGGAAAAAGAAAAAAAAATTCCCATTGAGAAATTCCCTCAGTAAGCAGGGCAGTGCCACCCAGGAGAAGATGGAGAGGTGTGGCTTTGGGTGGAGGCCAGTCAACTTCAGGTTCTGAGAAACAAAACGAGAACACAAATTAAATAAGACTTTTAAAATATGATGTTTTCTGAATTTCAACATTCTATATGTACAGACACAATCAGCTACAACACTCACATGCTGTCAGCTCACCAATCACAGTGGTCTTTGCTGCCTCAGATCAAGCCACAGTAATAATTAGAGTTTGGTGGGGGCAGGAGCTTATTTAGAATCTTCTGAGCGGCCATGTTTACTCAGACACCATGCAAGGTGGCTTTTTACGCTGAGCACTTTACCCTACTGCCAAACATGACGACGTCAATTAGTTGGGGGCTGACGCTCTGTGCTTAGTAAACGCCTGGGACATCAGGCAATCAACCGGCCCCCACCCACACCCAGCCCTGTGCACTCATCTCTGTTTGTTTGCCTGAGAAGCATCTTTGTTTATCAGCACAGTGGAACTGTACTTGTGAAATATGCAAAACAATATATATTTTTGTATTTCTTCATTTTTATTTTAAGTTACATATGCACAGAAAATTAGAAGCTGATATATATATATTTATATATAAATGGATATATACTTTTATTATTTATTACGCCACAAGCACAAAAGTGGCTGTGAATGACAACTGCAATTGTCAAAGACACAAAACATTTGTACTTTGCAGAATTATACATGTAAATACATATATCGTTTGTCCCCTTTTTGTTAAACCGTGGCCAAAATTGAACTTAATTACAATGATGGAATTAATCCGTACAACCATTAATATTAACTAAAATGAAGGAAGAAGTAATAAAACGTGATCATGATCAAATGAATCAGTTGTGGGAATTATTATTATCATTATTAAAATAAAGAAAGAATTAATCACCACACTGAAATAAGTAGTGGTGGATGATTATTATTTTGTACACTCATCATGTGTGTCACTGTGTTTTCTATTTAAGTCCACATCAATTTAAATTAAGCAAAAAATGGTTGTATGGCAATAACTGTCTAGTTTTAAAAATTACAAAATCATAATTTAGTAATTCTAGCATTATAAATGTGACATTTGCAGCCAAAACCTAAAATATAAATAGTCAGGGAATATATTAAACCCTAAACCCATGATGATCGGAAGAAAAATGGTCTACTGTACATGTTTCTAATATATGAGAGAGATAAAATAAATAAATCTGTGAACTCATATGCACAAACAAGAACCACTAATTTCCAATGAACATCCTTTTTACAGGATAGGACATCTGTAAGTTGAGTTAAGATCACATTTTGTTTCTCAAAGACATGTGAAATGTAAGACTTAAGCTTCTTTCAATTTATTATCATCAGAGTCATTTTATTATTCCATTTAGCCTAACTAGACTCCATTCATTAACCTGACAATCAAAAAGTATTTGCGATGTTACGTAAGCTAAAAGCTGCATTTTCCCTCCGCCTCAGGCCTAAATATTACACAAAATGTTTTGTTTTTGGTTCAAATACTTTTCCATGGTAGTTGTTGTAGGTTATACTAGCTCAACATTAGTGACCCTGACATGTTCTTTTCTACTCCCTGTGCACTTGTGATCAAGATCCATGTTTAAGAGTGGAGGATGTCTGACTCTGTGTGTCTGTGTATGTGCTGAGCTGCTGTGTTTCTCTAGTCTACTGTAAACGAGCTGCTACATGTCTGGGAGGTGAGAAATATGAGGGCTTTAGAGTGAGTGATTAAGGACTGTAATTAAAGTATTACATCGCTTTCCTAGTGCTAAGCTGAGAGAAACAGCCCACCTCAGCTCTCCTCTAACACACTGTCTGGATCTGAGACAAACCTTCACACACAATCAGTTTTTCTCATGCTCCTTCAGAGACCCGTTCAGCATTCAGGTGCACAACCATAGCGTTCCAGGTCACTGAGGTCATTGAAGGTTACTGAAACAGTTTTTTAGGCAGAAGCATGTTTTTATGACACTGAACATATGAGATGAGATGAAGACATGAAACAAAACAGTGTTGGCAAACAACGATTATGATTGATATTTCACCAGAACAATGGCTACGACGGGAGTCGCTTCAAAGATGAACTCTCACCAGTGTCCATATCCTTTAGTAAACAGCATCACAAAGAGGGTTTGCTCACAAATGAGCTGTTTTTATCATTTTTCAGCCTGTGTATTTTGAAGTTTAAGTGTAAAAGGGCCCCCTCCTGATATAGAAGAAAAGGGAAAATAGCTCTCAGCAGGAAGCAGTTAAGTGCATGTGTGTGAAGGAGTGTGTATGTCTGTCCCGTAGGTGTGTGTATCAGTGGGGCCTCAGTTAAGTGGTTGCGTTACCTCTCATGTGGAGCAGGCGAGTCGGGGGCGAGTCACGGCGGGTCAGCGGTGGCTAAGGTGTCCATCATTATTTTTACGCCTGTCGGATCCAATGAGGTCGCCCAGGAAACGGTCAGTGCACGGGCTGAAGGGAGGGGGTGGGGGGTCAGGGGGCGGAGTCAGACACACTCAGCGGCTCTTCCGCACAGAGGATTATGATCAACAAAGCAGATCCCACACCTGCATCAATGAGAGGAGGGGGCACTTGGGGTGAAAAATCCACAACCCATCTCTGGGGAAAAATGGACACTCTGTTTCCATTTGGAAACGGGTGATAGAGATTGAACGCAAAAAAAATGGTTTTACGGGCGAGATGTGCATGAATATATCATGCAATATATTCCCCAGTGCTACGATATTGATATGCAGAAATTGACTTTAGTGTGTATGTGCTATGCAAGATTAGGGTTCTTGGGTAGATCTGTATCAAACGTATGTGAAAACTGCACGCCACCAAGTTTTGTTTCATATGCACAGGAAAACTGCATTATGAGATATAATGTCACAGCTCATCATGAGATATACAATAACACTGAGTAATAGATTTGCAACTAGAGACTGTGCAAGATAAAAAGTCACATTATGAGATATAAGGTCACAGTTTAAAGATATAGTCAGACTGCATTAAAAATTGTGATAAATCATTGTGAGATATTATAGTCATGTTATAAGATATGAAGTCACATTACAAAATAAAAAGTCGCATTATGACATACAGAATAATAGTTTGGACATATAAAGCCACATTGTGGTATGAAGTCAAACTGTAAAATAAAAAGTCATATTATGAGATACACACAAATTGTGAGATAACATAAAAATTGACATTGAATATCATTAAATTACAGAAGTCATATTGTGTAGATTTAGAGCGACTTTATGAGATATAAATTTTATCTTTTTTCACACTGCAAAATAAGTCAAATTATGAGATATACAGTCACCTCTAAAAGATGATACACAAAGTAATAATAGAGATAAAAATTTACTTTATGAGATATAAAGTCATATTTTATAATATATAAATTCACAATAGGAAGATACTAAATGTAGTCAAATTGCAAAATAAAAAGTAATATTATGAGATACAAAATCACAGTGTGAAATATAAAGCCAGACACATTATGAGATAAAAAGCCAAAATACAAGATAAAGGATGTACAGCTTCAAAATAAAAATACTCTAATATAATAATAAACATGTGGTAGGGTTTAGCACACACACAAATCATATTCAACGAGTAACTACAATCGCCATTCTGAAAAATGACTCACTATTCACATAAACAGATACGTTACATAAGACTCCCGGGGTCCAGAAAGTTATGAAAATATACTGTCATAACACTGGAATCAGTACAGAGCAGTATACAGTATATAATACAGAGAGGGAAATCTGCACTGTAAACATGTTTCTGCTAGTTATTTTTTTTGTTTTATCCAAATCAAATATTTGATTTGATGTGACTGATACCTCAAAAAAGTAATGATGACTGCACAGTTGAATGTTTTTTGCAGATATAGCTGATTGCTGGAGGCAGGCTCAATGCAGAGAGAGTGTTAGATGAGCATAGTGAGTGAGTGTGAAAGTGAAATGTGAGGGGCTACAGAGGAATGTGTGTCATTGCCCTGCGTCCCCGTCCCTCTGTTCTTTGCTTTTATTTTTTAATTGGACCCGGATTGCAATTTGCAGCTCTGTGGGGGCCACTCTCCCCACAGGAGTGTAATAAGCTATTAGCCGCTCACCCTCTAACGCCTAACACTAATCGTCATAGACAGCCCTTTGTGCAGTTCTGGGACAGGGGCCGCTATTGTACAGCTGACCTCCTGCCCTGGGACAACAAGGGCAGCTAGGGGTCCGAGGAGGGAACAGCTTCTCTACATTCACCCTGTTAAAAACAAAACAAACTCTAACACTTTACATTTCCTCTCTGTCTCTATCTCTCTGGCAGCCACAAGCTGATCCCCTCACTCTTCACTACTATAGTCGGCACGGCTTCACTCAAATAAAACACTAACTAGTGAATTAAACACAGGCATGATCTATATGGATATGTACTGTATGTACTAAAGCTTCTAAATGAAAGCAGAGCTGGTGGAAGTAACTGGTGCGAGTTTCTTTAAATTGGAGCTCCTCTATGTCCCAGAGAATAATGTTTATTAACTGATTTTATTAATGATTTAGCCTTACATAAAATCAGTGCTATTAAAGTCTCTTTGTAAACTATAAACCATCTGTGAGCATGTTAAAGTTGCTTTACGAAGTGACATACATAATCCATAATTTTAAGTCATTTTTATGGATCCATGTGAACAGGGTTTGTTTTGAAATGTAACACAAAAATGTTTAAAAACACAACAGGAAAACTTCTTTCTATTTTATAGTACATCATCGGTGTGTAAACATACACTATATGTATCTGGCTACCAAGAAAGAGCTTAATATGAAGTATTAGACTTGTAACTATTCAGTGATGTAGTCAAGCTGCATTTGTCAAGTTCTGCAAAAAGTGATAATTTTTTGTGAGTAGCACCCATAAAAGGACGAAGGCATTAAATTCCAACAAAGATGTTCAGATGTCAGCTCTAGGACAGTCATTTTAACATGTCATGGGTATTTTCATGACTTCAGGAAAAAAAAAATTACAGAATTCAGGGAGTCTACTGTATTTTCTAAACGTCCATTGGACCAAAAGCACCCTTATAATACAGAAAAGGTGTAGCTTTTTATACTAGTTGGAGGTTATGCAAGAAAAAGAATTGTCCTGTTGTCATTTTAGCTGTCTATTTTATTATTTTGCTATTTTATAATTGTTTATTTTTATTAGTTTTTTTATTGTTATTTTATTTTTATTTGTTTATATTATTATTATTGTCCTGAATATTAATTTTGCATATGTGAATTTTATGTTATGTGGGGAACAAAAAAAAAATCCCTATATAACTATTCAGTGATGTACACTGTGATGTACACCTCACTAAACACAATAGAGTTCAACACAGTGAACACAGGTAATGGTTATGAATCCGGCATAAGATTAATCATGAGCCCTGCATATGTTAAGCATAATAATGGTGTTTTGTGTGTGTGTGTGTGTGTAAAAGAAAGACACATGTTGTGCAGAGCTGAAGCAGGTGTATAAAGTGGGAGGTCTGTCTGCGGTCAAAGTCCTGGGACACTTGCCAGTGCATGTCTGCCTCTTTGCTCTCACCTTAAATGCTTCAGACATCTTTGCCATTCTTGGCACTATCTCTCTTTCCTTCATTCCATCTTCCTAGTCTCTGTATTTTCTCCAGTGTTGTCCTGTAGAGTCAATTAACAAATCACTCACAGGTGTCACTTCCTGGGGAGTTTCTAGCCGCATGTTGTTGCCCCTTTGACATCAGGTCAGAGCCGTTATCTGCAGCTCCATTAGATGCACTCTTCTAGATCTGTAGTGTCACCCCTTCACCAAGCCCTCCAGGCTGAACATCTGGTCAAGCCGGGTTCTCTGAGCCATGGAGAAGAGCTCATTAAGAAGACCGGCGTCCAAGCCGAGCAACCGGCCCACTAATCCAGCCCACTGCCAACCCACTGCCCCTCACAGACAGGTTCATCTGGGGGACGAGTGCAGTCTGCATGAAGGGAGAAACCCAACGGGGGGGTTGGGGACTATAGAGCAACTGAGAACGCATGTGATTCCTTATGCCTGAGTCAATGAACACCTGAAAATGTTTAGCACATTAATGAGACACCCGGTTAAAACTAAAATCTCTCATTATAAGCTTTATGAAAATTAAGGAAGCTCTCTTAATTAGTCTATAGTATTGTTTTATTATATCAAGGAGACACTATTATAGTTCTTTTTTCCCTTATATATTTTTTTGTATTTAGAATTTATCTTAATTTTTTTTATTTAAAGTTATTGTTTTAGTTATTTTTTTATATATAGAATGAAGCTACCTTGCTGCTTGATCAAATGAGACACTATTATAGTTCTTTATATATATACATATACAGTGCCCTCCACTTATATAGGCACCCTTGGTAAATCTGAGCAAAGGTGGCTGTTAAAATAATTCAGCATTCTTTATTCTTTTGATATTTTGTTCAAAAAATTAGCAAAATTCTAACCACTGAATTAAAACAGTTGAAATGGGAAGAAAACACTAGACACTACATGACATTTTAAAATAAATTGTTTCGATTTGACTGTAATCACACTTTTAAAGTGTATTTAAACATGCAGGGTCCTGTGTGTGATATAAAACAAACTCAAGTGAAAGTAAGAAAGCCAAGCATATATTTGGTGGCTACAACACTTACTATTGCTACAGTATAAATGAAACCATAAGATTCATTTATATATACTTGTTTTACTGCAAGCACAGCTTCTTTTTTTGAAAACCAGCCCGTCAGTCTGAACCAAAAGCAACAGGTTGTATTCAAAGCTACTGAAGGGTTAGTTCACTTAGTTCACTTCCAGAGTAAAAATTACAGTATGCTTTATTCACCCCCATGTCATCCAAGATGTTCATGTCTTTCTTTCTTTCCAGCTTTCTTAGCTTTCCAGGAACTGCAATTTGGACCTTCAACTCATTAGCTCTCATTGAAGTCCAGTAAATAGAGACTGAATGTTTTTCTCCAAATCCTTGACTTCTTTTCTTCAATTAGTGAACTTCAGTGGGACCCAGTGGGTTGAAGGCCCTCCTGGAATTGAGTTCTAGACCACTGCATTATGTAATCACAAAAGGTCACGCGTGGATAGTTCTTCATCTGTGTACTTCAGTTCCAATAGGTACAATCTTTTGCAAGATGAACATTTGTGGTTAAAAAAGTATATATATTTTATTTATTATTTTTGTAGAACATGGGCAATTGTTTTACTAGATGAGACCCTTATTCCTCGGCTGGGATAATGTAGAGCTCTTTGAAGTTGTACTGAAACTGCAGTTTGGACCTTCAACCTTTTGGAATCATCAATCTCATATATTATGAGTATATTTTGATGTTCTCAATTAAACATATTTCCATGCATCTTGCTACATTATCGTTTTTTCTGCAGGGGTGTTGTGTTTTTTAGGCTTTGCTGAATGACCACCCTTGTAATTCCTGAAGGTCATCTCCCACCAGGTAACCCTGTATGTTCTGGATAGGCCGGCACCCCAGACACTGATTGGTTTAGACAGAGGCAGGCAGGAGGGACGAACATCTGGAGAGGGAAAAGCTCCCTCGAGTGTGGTAGCTCCTTCTTTCCTCATGACCAGGCATGACCCAGCAGCTCAATCTACAGTAGACGTACCCAGTCTTCCATATACTCCCGCTTTTTCATTTCCCAGACAAAAATGGGCAAACACCTCAAGCCATTAGGGCCTGAAGATCTCTCTGGAAAAATAACTGAGCTGTGGATGGATCTGAAGATATCCCAGTTTATATTTAAATGAATAAAAGGGCCAGAGATTACAACGTTAACTGACTGCACAGTCGGTGGTGTTTTTTGTCTGTAAAGAAGGGGGTGCTGTGAACTTGGCATCATACCGTGTTATTACTGTTTAATCTGACCCGGGCGAGAGAGAAAGACAGAAAGAGGGGTGAATGAGCGACACTGTGAGAAAACGAGAGAGGTGGGCACTGGTGAGTTGTTTACAGTTTACACAGGTCCGTGGTATTAATGCATCAAACTCACAGCTTTGTGTTTTGGGTAAACACTCTCAGCGGCCATGACACCAGCTCACACACACTGGGATATGTTGACAGTTATCGTTTCGGGGATTGGACTCAGTGTCGTGGAAGAGGCAAACTTCCTGTCGGAGAGCTTCTGCTGAAATTACACCATGCAGTTGCAACACGTCGACAATTGGGAAGGAAGGGCATTGCTCGAATACAGAAGCAAATGAGACTCGGTCTGCGATGGTTGCTTTAAATGAACGTGGTTTCTAAGCGTCCTTAATCTGTGAGAGTTTGAGCGATGGTGGGCAGGCGGGGGGTTCAGGTGCATGGCTGGGTCATTGGCGTCGCTCTGTTAGTTTTAGAGGGTCGGGGAGAGGGAAGGGTCAAAGCACCCTGCGTAGAACGACTGATATTCCTGTCAAAAACTTAAAGCTGAGCCCAAACACAGACTCACAGAAACCTCGCTGGAAACTATTTCTCATTCTTTCTTTATTACATTTGATCATGTCAACAAGTAAACATTACTCACTGGTATCACTGTTGTGTTTCGTCTTTAGGTTTTACATCAGTTGGGGTAAATACACAATGCTATTATATTACTAGACATACTATTGGTTTAACAGTGATGCCACTTATATTGTCAATAAACCAAAATGATGAAGGTAGCATCCACGGACAATAACATTCTGTTTATTAAGAATGCATGCAGAGATTTTGTCTTCTACTGTATTAGATTCCATTGATATTGCTCTTTTGTGTTGCTATCATTATAGTGTAGTGTGGACTTCCCTGCTGTCACAGAACTAGAAAAATTTGCAAAATGTTATAGTTATCATCCTTGGTGTAAATGTATCTGTCATCATGTGCTCTCCGTCAGGTTGTTCCAAACGTGTATGAATTTCTTTCTTCTACTGAACAGAAAAAGAGATATTTTGAAAAAACATATGCAACCAAACCCATTTACTCGCATGACAATTTTTTCTCTATACTGTGGTAGTCAATGAGGATTGCATCATGTGTTTGGAACAACTTGAAGTTGAGTAAATGATGACCGAATTTTCATCTTTGTGTGAAAAGTTAAATTATTTAACTATTTTATTTAACAATTAAAAAAAAATCTAAGAAATTTTCATTAAAACATTAGCATGTAGCCTTCACATATTTTTTCAATTAAGTAAACAGTGTTTTATAATGGTTAATTGAAAGGTTAGAAAATCGGGAAGTGTATCATGGTTACAGATTCCAATTTTTAACTTCAGATTTTGATTCTATCTAGAAGGAGGAGTTTTTTTTTTGCAGGGCTAAAAGCTAAAGAAACAACTATATATCAGGACACATCCATATATGTGACCCTGGACCACAAAACCAGTCATAAGGTAAATTTACAAAACTGAGATGGATACATTATATGAAAGCTCAATAAATAAGCTTTCTATTGATACATGGTTTGTTATGATAGGATAATATTTGGCCGAGATACATCTGTTTGAAAATCTGGAATCGGAGGGTGCAAAAAAATCTAAATACTGAGCAAATCACCTTTAAACATGTCCAAATGAGTATTCTCAATGCATTTTACTAATCAAAAATGACATTTTGATATGTTTACAGTAGGGATTTTACAAAAAATCTTCATGGAACATGATCTT
>JAUCMT010000024.1:4350200-4368982 GCA_032357475.1 Enteromius thamalakanensis | reverse complement strand
ATTTGTCTTTTTAGTCACCGTGGTACCATTTAAGCCCACCTTATTAGTTTCAATATTAACTGTGGAACCATTTAAGCCCAGTTTTTCAATGAGGAATCTGATTTCTTTTATCAATTTTCTAAGTGAAAGTGTTCAATAACAAAATTCTTTGAATGCCTTTACCTTACTAACCTTTTACCTTTATACTTATTACAGCAATGCCTACAAATCAGTTTAGCAGCACCGCATAACAGATGTCTGCTTGTACTGTATTTGTCATTTGTTTTCAGCGAGAAAAAAAAAACGAGCACCTGTCCAAAATCATAGAGGCATGTCACTTTTACCACGAAGGCAGTTTAAAGAAATAAAAACATGTCTATACTGGCAAAACATTTTGGAGTGGAAGTCTTTGAGGGAGAGTATGAAGGTCAAGATCAGAGTTAATGCTCATCAGGTTAAATGTTATTGGTACAGGTCATAAGAGCTAGCAAACAGTAAAAAGATAGTAATACTAATACTTTGCTCTTTAAATAATTTATGTTTTATTTCTTTTAAAATCAATCAATTTTAGTACTTTTGTAAATACACAAAACGGGCTTAAACAGTACTTAAGTACCAATTAAGTCCATGCCAGACTTTATTCTTAAAATGTTTTCTCTTATATTCTAAAATATGCATCAACTAATTAATACATTCTCAAACGAGAAATAATTCTTGCATTTTAAAATTATTTTGATTATAAAAATCAACAATCTAGATTTTCGTGGGCTGAATGGGTTTAAACTTACCCATTCTATATTAAATTTATTTGAGGTGAAGAAATCTTATGATGCCACAGAAATCAGATAATAGGTAGTAAAGTTTTCTGCATGTTTTCTTTTACTGAAGAATTCAGATCATCAGCTCATAAGTAGAGACTATCAGCTGAACTGAGTGTGATGTCAAATAAAAGAGAAATACAAAGGGTGCAGAGCAGTGGCTTCCCAGGCTCAGAGTAGAGAAACACTGCTACTGAAATAATCCCTACAGGTTTAGATATTGTATCTGTATCAATCACCGTTGCAGTTCCCATTATACTAAACATATCTAGCAAAAGAAAAACTTTGCTTTTCTGATTGATACACTCAGACATCATGATCCACTTTTTTTAAAGAATTTATTTGATGACAATGTACAAGAACATTTTCAGGCCGATGGTCTTCCCTGAAGGTCTCACTGTGAAAGGAAAGACAGAAGATCCAATTAATTTTCTTCAACATTTTAACACTCACTACAAAACTACACACAAATTACCTATACAAAATCCTTAAGCAGATCAAGGACAAACTCTCACTTCCAGGGGAAATATAACTGAGGAAGGGGTTGTTTCTGAATACTCTGGCTTCTGTCAAACTTGCAGACATGCAGTAAAGTGGCTAGTTTATCTCAAATGAGTGAATTCTAACCACACACAGCATGCTACAAATTAGTAGATTTATAACAGTCAGATATGATGACTGGAATATTCAAATACCTTAATTAAAACAGATCTTTTTATCAGTGTTAAAAACACAGACATCCTAAAAATATCTGCAAGTGAGGTGAGGCATTGGGATTGAACATGCAAAGCACTTCAAGTAAGTGGTAAAAGTGGATCACATCAGCACACCATGCCGATTTCCACTCTACCTTCTCCTGAAACCTCAAGCCTTTCACTTCTGTAAACATCCCATGGAGGCAAAATAAGGCAAAAGATTGGACAAAGATGAGAACGTTTAACTACCACTATTAAATTCTAAAATTGCTCTGTGAAATAGACATTTTCATAGTGGGCATGTAAACTAAGCCCCATAGAAATCAGTTTCTGACTGTCACATACATTTCTACATCATTTTCAGAGAGCAATTGCTATTTAGTTTACTCTACTTCACTACATAGTCCAGCACTTCACTATTAGGGAGCACACTAGTTGCACTACTCAAGTGGGATTAAATGGTTGTCTGTAAAGTATCACTTCCAATGTTGTTTGGGTCAACAAAATATGTTGACAGGAACAGGTTGAACTCAGCAAAATCAGGGGCCCGATTCAGAAAATGGGAAGTTCGAATTTTTTCCAAGACAAAGCAGCTAAATTTTATTAACTGTAATTTTACTTAATGTTGCTTTAGAAACTCCAGCCAGCAAAGCATTACAATATTCAAGACATTAAAAACACAAAAGTATTTTTTCAGCCACACAAAAAGTCAACACGGGACGTATTTGGGCAATGTTTCTGAGATGAAAGAAGGATGCTTTGACTGTATTACGAACATGAGGTACAAATGTCAACTTGGCATCAAATATCACACCAACATGTTTTTGTTTAGTTTGGAACTGTAGGGCAGAGCCGTCCAGCCGTAAATTAATGGACTCTGCTTTGCGCAACTGGTGAGGTAAACCAGTAATCATTACTTCAGTCTTATCACTGTTTAGACAGAGAAAATTTCCAGACATCCATTTTTTATCTCAGTAATACATTGAGAAATAAAAGAGACAAGCGTATTGGCATCAGGAGTGTCATCCGCATAAAAGTGAAAACCCAGAGACCCAGTGATCTTAAAAGTTGGCCTAAAGGAAAGATACAAATACTAAAAAGTATCGGACCCAAAACTGAACCTTGGGGGACACCAGAGGGCACCGCAACAACTTCAGACCTGCATCCACCCATTACCACAAACTGCATGCGATTAGAAAGATAGGACTGAAACCACTTCAGTGCTCAGACACTCTTAATACAGTCTCTAAACAAAACTGATGATCTAAACAGAATGACCAATATTAAAGTAATAATAGTATTAAAAGCAGCACTTAGATCAAAAAGAATCAGTATAGATAGATTACCAGAGTCGGAAGCCCTTAACAAATCATTGGTGACTTTTACTTACGCTGTTTCAGTGCTGTGGAGTTTATGGAAAACAGATCGAAGAGCCTCAATAAGATGATTAGAAGAAAGATGTAAAAGCAATTGAGAAGCCACTGTTTGTTCTATGATTTTGGCAAGGGATGGGAGATTAGATTATGGGATATGGGACGAAAATTGTTCAGGTTATTAAAGTCAATGTTATATTTTGGTACCGGGGTAACAGCAGCAATTTTAAGTGCAGCTGGCACAACACCAGTACTCAATGAGTTATTGATAATTCTCAAAACCACAGGACATAGGGAATCGAAACATGATTTATACAAACAAAATGGAACTAGATCAACTCTGGAATCTTTACTGAGAGACTCGGAGTCGAGAATAGTTAGAGAGAATTTCTGTAAATGCTGTAATTCTAACCAGAAAATATGAAAATTATTGTGTCACAATGACTATGGGTCGCAGTGGTGACAAAACAATGTTTTTAACCGCTTGGTGGAACCATAAACTGGGCACATTGTAGCCACACTTCATTTGTCTTTAAGCTGTTGAAAAACATGAAAGTTCTCAGATCTAAGGGAATGTTGAAATGTGTTACAACTTGCCCCAACCCTGTCATCCAATGTTTAGTCAGCTGTAATAGCATTGTGGTTTAAAATGAGCAGTTTAAAATCTATCACATTTTGCCTGTGAATCTACAGTTTATTCTAATTCTGAGTTATCTGCAGCAGTTTAAGTACTATGTAAAAGTTTTTTCTTTATAAAATGTGCATTATACCCATTCATTTATTAAGCAGTTTATTAAATAAATAAAGATGGAATCTTTCAAACAAACAAAAGTAGTGAATAAAATATTCTTCATATTATTCAAAAATCTTCACAATAAGAAAAAAAAAGTTTCTTCTTGGCACATGTGAAAATTGAGGCTGGAAGTGAGCGTGAAGGTTCCAGGAGATTATTATGATAGTATCACCAGGTAAAGCTCAGTGATCTGGAAAAGAAAAACATATTTAGAAGAGGGTTGAACAATGAGGGTACTGCTCACTTCTGATTAATATGGGCACTGCATATGGGGGTAATCCAAATACATGTGAAAGTCATTACTCCCAATTTTCTTTCATTTTAACTCCATACAAACATTTAATGTTCTGATTTTACTTATAGACACAATTACGGGAAAGGAAACATTTAGAGGAAAGGAAAAGTGAAACAGACAGAGTAGATGTAAGATAAGTCAAGGAAGATTTTTGGCTTATTCTTGTGGTGTGGGGTTGGGAAAAGAAGGAAAAGAGAACAACACCCACACACACCCTCTGTCTCTCTCTCTCTCTCTCTCTCGTTTGGGCATTATATAAAGCTCAGCCCGAACTGAGTGGTCTTCAGTCTCAGAATTTACAGATAAAGATCGTTCACTATGAATAGACTGATATTTGCTACTTTGCTGCTTTATGCAGCATCTCAGACTGGTGAGTAATATTCATTATCAGTGCTTAAATCTATTCATGCATGCATTTCTTACGTTATGGGGTTTAATTCCACATTATTGTGTAATTTGCAGGTGAATGCATCACAGGAGGAAAAGAGGCTGCTGCACACTCTCGTCCGTACATGGCTTCACTCCAGTGGCTTGGAAAACATGAGTGTGGTGGCTTTCTGATCTCCAGTCAGTGGGTCATGAGTGCAGCACACTGCTTTCAGGACGGGTATGTAGCATATCAACACTAGTGATCACTAGCAATGCGAAGCTGAAATTAATATGTCAAAATTTCTGTCAATCTCGGAAAAAGAATCTGTCATTGGGGTTGTATCTTTTCAAAAGGTTTCAAAATGCGCCACCTTTAAGGCACAAATATGCATACTTTATTGAATAAGGTACAAAAATGTTCCTTTTTAAAGAGGTACAGCCCCAGAAACAGCTTTTGTATCTTTTTTTCTGAGAGTGTAGTGATTTGTCTTAAGCATTTGTTTCAGAAAAACTGTATTATTAACTGTATCTATGCAAAATGATAAATGTGTTGCAGGAGGGCATCTGGTTTTAAAGTTGTGTTGGGTGCTCACTCACTGTCTGATGCAGAGGACACTAAACAAACCTTTGAAGTCACTGCAGTCTACAACCATCCTGATTTCAGTACAAGCAACTATGACAATGATATTGCACTGCTCAAGGTAAATTCTGTGATCCAATCATGTAACTGAAAATCACTGAAATCTGTGCATGTGTATATAAAAGAGAACAGTTTTCATCAGCAGACTGTCAGAATTATGTTCTGTTGTCTTTGACAGTTGGATAAGCCAGTCACTGAGAGTGATGCAGTAGATACAGTGACATTCCAGCGTGAAAGTTTGTCTGACCCTAAGGAGTCTGAGTTTGTGGAAACAGCTGGGTGGGGTTCATTGAACAACCTAGGAGGACGGCCAGACAAACTGCAAGAGCTCAGTATCAAAGTCATGCAACGATCGCTCTGTTCCCGAGGTGACTACTATGGATCAAAGTTCACAGACAACATGCTCTGTGCTGCAGAAAAACGAATGGACACCTGTGATGTGAGTTCATAAAGCACTTTGAAATGAACCACTGTAAAGACAACATCTTATACATGACCTGTCTCATTCTGCTGTCTTTTGGTCTTATAGGGTGATTCCGGAGGTCCTCTCTTATTCAAGGGCACTGCTGTGGGAATAACCTCTAACGGGGGAAAGAAATGTGGCTCCAGCAGAAAACCTGGACTCTATACGATCATCTCCCACTACACAAACTGGATTGACAGTACAATGACCCAGTAAAAAAAAGCTAAAATCTTTCAAGAAAGATCCTTTGCATAACATTTTTTCTTTTTCATTGGAAATATACATGTATTACTATTTTCTACATCAATAAAAACTTTTCTACACATACCTAAACCAACTCACTGTTCATTTGCTTGTTTATTGCTCATTTTGTTCATTTTCAAAAGTTAAATTTCTTTAAAATATGTCATCAAAACCACTATTAAATGATTCATTGGGAAGAGAAACAATAGCATAAGATAGACAACAGACAACAGAAATGACAACCAAATGCAGTAAAGTTCATTCTTTCAGGCCAAATACACCATTTTATGCACACACATTATATGCATATATATTATATTATGTTATCATCATAAACAAATTGACCAGAGTGCTTACAAACAACATCCTAATAACACAACATTACCTCTGTTTAAATACACAAATAATTATAGGCATCATTATTTTAAAAGTTTGGTCACCTTTTTTGTTTGCTTCTCATTTTGGGCATGACAAGTATTTTTCGATTCTCTGATCTTAAGGTTTTTAATAGAAGTTATCAAATTTGAAAGATGAGGCCAAATTACAACAAAATCGTAAACCAAAAATGTAATGTTGATAACAATTATCGTCAATAATAAATCAATTCCAAAACACACAGACAACCAATGTAATAAAGACAGAATCGTTTGTGGTTGTGCTAGTGCTGACAAGCCATAGAGAGAATTAGAAGAATTGAGATGGAAAAGGCTTGTGCACAGACTGTGGCTATAAAAGGCTTTTTCTAAAATGATATGATATGACATACTGTAATGGGACATGATATGATGTGGTATAAACGACATGATATGAAATGCTTTCTACACCCTTTCACTGGGGTAATAGAGAAGAGCAAAAGCTATTTTGTCAGTATTTGCCATTTTGAAATAAAATGAGCATTAAAAACCTGCCATTTACTCAGATCCATTTACTCAGACCAAAACTGGAGGAAGTAAAAGGCATTTTTGCAGTCAGAATCACTAACACAGCTGTTAAGATCTGTGTGGCTGATAGATAAATAAAATATTTCTACATGTTCGGACAGTTCAACGGCATGATGTTACACTTTTTAGTATTTGAATATGTTGCAATGATAAACTGCTTACGGTGTTATGTAAGACTTTTTAAGAGCTTCATTAAATCTGAGTTATGAAACAGTGTTGTTCCTATCATTACATATGACATGTCAGTACAATCTAACGGCTGGTTCTAACAGAATCTATCCACAAAACAGTACGATAAACAGACCTCTTAACACACATCAGTGTTGCAACGTCTGCTATCTCTAACTTAAATAACCCATGTTAGGTTTTTGAAGAGAGTAATTTTCCATTTTCTGTGTTTTAAAACCCCTATACTGTATGAGGCTGCAAGCACTTGAATGCCAGATAATAACTTCTTAACCTGTTTATAATTAGCAGTGTTCAGGAAATATCCATTGTTTCCAGCAAGCTGTTATGGCTGTTGGCCACGTATATTTAATAGATTTCTACTGGATGGATTCTACAATGGATGAAAAGGAAAACATTCTCTGTCAAATGCCCACCCAACATGTCCTAGTTCCTCCAGTTCAGGAAAACTTCTTGATATATTCTTGATAACCAGCTTTTATTGACATGACAACAAGGAAAATTACTGCAACCTTTTCAAAGCCAGAACTTTTACCTCTCTCCCCTCTTTTTCTTCACAAACATCTATTTTATGGATATTAAACAGAAAACGCCCTGTGTCAGTTATTCAAAAGAACATTACATTACTTTCTCAGGTATTTCTACTGGCATAAGCACACTTATTCGCAGTCATTTTGCAAGATATACAGTATCATACTCCTCCTGCTGGCTCTGGTTTTTGTCTTCCCTTCTTCCAGTGAGAGAGATGAAGTATGTCCAGTCCTTTGGAAATAGGTCCACAAAAAATGTTCATCTAAAGCGAACATAAAAAAATTATCAGTACTTACATAATGATGTTGCACATGCCTTTTTTATGAAGTTCAACTGAAGTTGTTCTTGTTTAGAAATTAAGAATTAAAGTATCTGTCCTCTTTTGTATTCAGAATAAAAATGTCCAAAAACACACTTTACGTTTTTAAAATATATTATAAAAATACATACAAATTGTATAATATAAATACTGTAACACATATATTAGCAGTATTTATATAAGGATTTGTATAAACACACATACACCCACCAAAGTTGAACAACAGAAAGGTAACAAAAGGAAACTGAGGTTTAAGGTCACTTGAACTCAATAGAATTTTTGAGGAAGACTGCTGAGACATTTGGATGGTAAAGTCAGAATTAGTTTTTTAAACATAAAAAGCTAGCATTTTGCCTTTTATTAATGCTTTAGGCTGCTGCTGGGGATTCTCTGGGCTTATTAGTACCAACTGAGCACTGTTTAAATGCCACAGCATACCTGAGTATTGTTAATATCCATGTCCATACCATTCCCACTGTGAATGCAAAGTTTACCATCATCAGATCTTATCCTATCCTATAGAGCACCTTACTATAGAGAGTGATTCACATCATGGATGTGCAGCCGACTGTGTGATGTTATCATGTTTGTATGGACCAAAATCTGAGGAATGTTTCCAGAACCTACTATAGTTCAATCTACATAATAAAGAAGTAAGATTCAGTTCTTAAGGCAATAACTAAATAAATAAATAAAGTTAGCGGTGAACATGCACAGCTGCTTTCATGGTTGGCATTTCATTTTTAGTTAACTGTGCTAACTAGTTGTGATGCTTAACAGTCTATCAGAGAGTGAAAAGTAGCCTAGTAGAATTCATAAAAGGAAGTCAGATCCTCAGGGTCTAGTGCAGGAATGCTGTCCAATGGCTGCACTCTTGTTTTCTATAGCAGTCAAGTTCACTAAACCTGTCATGTTGTGGAGGAGCTCAGTGAAGATGTTTTCTTTCTAGTCAATTATGGTAGAAGCAAATGTGAACTTGAGTCCGCGACTTCTAACCAGGGCATTTCCGTTACCAGGATCCTGATACAGTCTCAAGGGAAATTTACTTCAACTAAAGTGCATGTGCTTGCCAATTAAAGGTACTACAACAATAATCTGGTAATAAAATTTGGCCTGAAGGCTTGTGTTTGTCAGAGTGTGTCTTTGTTTTGGTCTTTGGCAGGGGCTTTGTGTGTGTGTTTAATAAGGGAAATTCAACAAACCGCCTGCCATGTCTTTATCTCATGTTATCACACACAAAGTAATCTACCGAAGTTCCTGTTTTTCTATTTTTGCTTGTCTCAGACCTACACAAATGTATCTTTTACAGTGACATGTTGCATGCAGTTCTTCATCTCTCAGCCCAACAAATAATACATATTTTTGATAGTGTTGAAGTATCAAGACATTTCTTACCACTTTCTCACAGGACAGATTAGAGAAAGAAAGAAAACATGGCAACAATCCCCATGACAACACTAATGGAACACATAACAGTTTAAACTTTTTTAGCTGCTAATGTAACAGCTAAACTGAAGCGTGTGACAATAAAACTAACCAAAAGTAAATAGAATGATAATACAATAGATTGCATATAGCAATACTAAAGACTTTTTTTTAAGAATTACATGTGCTTAATTAAAACATATTTCACCCTTGTGCTCGGGGGTTTAATGGACACTGTTTGATCAGCAACTAACCCAGTTGATCAATTCAGTTTTTGTAACATCATGGCTGATCAACAGCACTCTAAAGCTAAAAGATGCATTTTCAAGCAGAAGCGTGTCGAGTGAATTTGTCAAATAAGCTGTCAAAAAATGGTGGATGGATGTGCATTATTTATATTTTCTTTTATATATACTAAAATTATAATGGTCTGATGAAGAGCCTATGCGCTCGAAACGTCTCATACGCTATGCGTTGTTTTAACAAATAAACATATTTTTGGAGCCTAGGTGTTGCCGACTTTATACATTTTTTACTATATATACTATATATTTTATAAATGCGGATCAGTCTTAAGAACGGAAACCACTCTTAACTTGAATCATTGTTGGTGTGCAAAAACTTTCTTTTGTTTAAATTCTCGTAAAAACCGAGAATAACATTGCTCGAGGATTGCACGAGACACAGGTCATATTTCTTCCGTCGCCCTCAGCAGCGGAGGAGGAGGCAAACGTGTCATTATTTTGTTTTGATTTTACAATAAAAGTGTTCTTAAACATTTTTTATGCCAAATTTATGAATAACTCTTTTAAAAAATGTTAATATTTCGATGAGGGGACGGCACACTGCCTGTCCTCTAACACTGCGCAACGCTGAAAATACTGGATCCCCCCTCCTTCGAAGATGGTATGCGCGGTTCCTATGCGCTCTGGTCTGTTGTTCTCTCCCTACAGTGAATCCTTTGCTTACTATGGAGACTAACAGCAATAGATATAGTGACAGATCTCCAATTGCTTTCTAAATACCAAACAACGACCATGGCTGCTATAAGGAAAAACAAATCTCCTATAATGACCGCTGCCGTAAGGTAATTATTATTTTCCGTCGTTTATTTTCGTGCCTGTTGTATTAAAGGCACGCTGTTTTTATTTCAAGCAGAATTGACCGTTGCTGAGGCTCGCGGGCCGACGTCCGCTCGCGCCTCCTCCTTCTAAAGGCAACGTCTAAAAAGAAGGGATTCCGTGTAATAAGATGCTAACATTACCAGTTATTCAATAAAAATGTAATTAGCTTGCAGATAATTGTCGTTAAGCTAATTGTCGAGCGCCCCCGCCCACCCCTCAGCGTGAACCCATTATTCTCGCTTGATTTCTGATCCCCTGAGACGCTTCTCAGCTCACGTTTCCAAGATGGTGACAGCATCGGAAGAGTGTAAACATCCGTTCTCCTGGGTTTTAGTTAAATGTGAACTTAAAGATATAGATATGGCTATACCTTGAATACATATCGTCAAATTAATAGTTTCTTTATTTGATAATTCAACTGTAAATTCAGTAACGTTATGAGCGATGGTATTTGAATTAATTATCGAGATAACGTTATCAAATTTCACGCAAAATTATGTTGTTTGAAACATTACATCTATTTTAGTATTGTGTTGAATATAACGTTGCGTATGTGACAATAAATAGTACAGTAGTAAAAATATTGGTCTGGACGTCTTAAGCGTTGCCCTTATACAGTATGTATATATATATATCATAGCAAATTATGAATATGGTGGATTTGAGGGATGGAAGGAGGACCATCATGTTTTTCATAATCATTTTCAAATAAAATCCTTTTTTGTGGCCTGTTTTGAATAAAATATGCCTATGGACTCCTTGCACATAATTTGAGCATATTAAATGAGCAATTCACCCAAATATGAAAATTCTGCCATTATTCACTTTTTAAATAAACACTCCCACACTTTTGGTTTATCTGTGGAACTAAAAATTAAATATGTTTTAAATCCTCTCTCTGTCTTTTCCAAGCACCTGTTTATAGCAACCACTAAGTGACACCTTTCACAAACCAATTGCAAATGTTTTTATGAAATTAAAATATGAAATATACTTGACAACTATGAAATATCATTAAATATAAAGGTCCGGTATGATCTGTGTTCTTGTGCTTGTTTGTGTGTCCTTAGGCTGCTATGCCAAACTAGGGCAATTAAAAGCAAATAACTTTCATCATCCTTTTTGTATTATACATTTTTACGTGTTAACATTTGTTTAATTAAAAATGAACCTACATTACTTATCCAAAATAAATTAAAACTATTAAACACTTTTTTTTATCAGTGCTTTGATCCGAATTCTGAAACACTAAAACCAAGGTTCAGTATAGTATAATGTATCAAAGCTGCAATTTGTGAAATAATGTGACTTTGTCCACAGATTTGAAAACAAAAGATTTGTAAATAGTTTTTCAAATCTTCATGAATCAGTGTTTGAAAAGCACCCGTCATTACTTGCTACAGTACAAACAAGAATCTGTGGCATGATTACAAATTAAATGTCAGGACTCATTTTCATAATAATAACTCAGATTATTAGTTATTACAACAAGATTAAATCTATTCTTTACATAAGTATACCATTACTCCATAACACTTGGAAAGCTATACTATAATAACTAATATAATATCTTGAATGAGTCATTTAAACCACTTTTATGGTGTCCTTGGTGCTTGACATTCCCTGATCACAATTAAGTGTCCTTGTATATAAAAGACCTGCATAAAATGTTGGACAGACGTGATAGCGAATAAATAATTCGTAATAGTGAACTGTTTCTCTGCACGATTCTAATAATGAGTCCTTCTGTTCTGTGTAATGCAGAATAGCATTGTTTTGTTATTTCCTGAACCATGTTCAGTGAATGTAATGCAATGCTGTTCTTGCAGCTGCTCCCGCTTACGGCACATCCAGGCTCTGCTAAAGGATGATGTTAATACAGCTCCAGATGGCATCCTTTGCTCTCTGGGTGAGTTAATTAATCAATATCACCTGTGCTTTTTCACTCACATGATCTTTACTCTAAAGAGACAGGTGGAGATGACTTGCTCCGGTGAGCCATCTGTAAGTAATATGCTGTGTTTGATTTTCCAGGTATTGACAGCCGCTACAATGAAGGCTGCAGTGAGCTGGCCAGCTACCTTTTCTGTGGCTTGTATAAACACAACCATTTTGACATGGAGCAGATCCCAGAGGACTTCCCAGAGGAAGTGCTGGATGGTACAACAATAATATATGCATTCATATTCACTGATAGGGTTAAAAAGCAATGAGTTTCGTAGCAATTAGTTATTCATGGATTAAATAAGCGTATTTGTTGTATGTATGTATATATGATTGTGTTTGCTTTTTGCTAGATGTGATCATCCTTATTAAGGCGGAGAGTGTGCATCTATACTGCAACCCAGTGAATTATGGGTACCTGCTTCCATATGTATCTCACTGGAGAAATCTGCAGCTTCATTGTCTAACCGAGACAGAAGTAATGATCTACAGCACTGGTTTTCATTAATTTCCACATCTCTACTATCTATTAAAATTTAAGTTAATACTATAGGCCGATAATTATTTTCATGTGATGGCAGATATTTAAATTTAATACTAATAATAATATATTTTGATAATATATAATGTAAACAAATGTTGTCCATAAAATGTTATAATAAAATACTTTCAAAATTAGGTATAAAGTATTTTTGCGATAGATTCCATTTAAGAGTTGTAGTTCTCTTGCATATTAACTTTAAGTGAGCATAAGATGATGGTGGAGATAAAATGTATTATTCATGTAAAGAAATTTTTTTGTCTAATTCTTCTTATCTGTCTTTCAGTATGAGGATGAAGAGGTTGCTGAGGAATTTAAAATCTCAAGTTTTGTGTCCATGGTTCAAGATTGCCGTTGCATCGGAATTCCCTACAGTTCACATGGTAAGCATGTGATACACTAATGGAGGGATTGCAAAACCATTTTTCTTTTAACCATAATGTTTACAGTTGATTTATATTGTCCAAAGGCCATGTTCAGAAGTTTGACATGTTCATGTTGGAGAAATGGCCCATCATTCAGGCATTTGCCTTGGAAGGAATTGGGGCTGGAGTGTTTTTCACCATGAAATATAAGGTATTGTGTTTATATTCCATGACATTTACATCATTTATTGGTAGTATACACATTTTAAAATAATTGTGGATGCTATTTAATATCACTGATACTAGTGGAAGTGCAAATAAATTAACACACTTGTCATTATTGTATCCTTTACCAAAACCATTTATTTCTTGCATCTTCTAGCTCACAGATGTAAGTCAGAGACTTTGGCAAGTCTACAACAGATTGGACCCAGCGTCTCTGGACTGCCTTCTTAATGAAGTAAATCACTTGCATATTTTGGAGCTTGATTGTTAGTCAAATGCCCATGCACACGTTTCTTTCTTATACACGAATTGATGTGACACTCTCTCACAGGATCTTCAGCATTTCGAAAGACAGTGGAGCTGTCTGTTCTCCAGTATGGAAATCGAAAGTGCACTTTCCATACAGGAGCTGTCAGAGGCCCAAGTTGCAGAGGTGCTGTTTGTAAAATTATCACTACCGTAATTTAAAGTCCAAATGAAATCAAAGATGGTTTATTTACTTTCAGATAATAGCACCTAGTTTGCATGAGCTGGGAAATGTTTACTAATAGTTATTGACTGCAACCTCAATTTGACTCTGTTCTTGTATGAAACAGCCAATTAAATGGTGATTCCTCATGTGATGTCTAATCTAATTTTCTGTGTCTTTTAGCCTTTCAGAACATATTATTCGCATGGCCTTATTTCCAGCAATATTACAGACAAGAGGTATTTACATATAATACAGCGGCTCTTATTTATAAGAAAGACATTATGAAGGAATTATTTTTCTTTGTAAGCCATGTAATGAATTTGACACTGTATGCCAGTAAAAGCAGACAGCCGTTTGTGTTGTTTGGGAGCCACACCACTAAGGAAGATCTGGAGAACTACTGTTTCACCTTCCCTTCTGAAGGCCACCAGGTTCGCAACACTGGCCCTGGTGGGGGTGTTGCCAAACACATGGTGAGAGCGCCACACAGTGTCATGATGAAGTGAAGTAGACAAAATCTTCTACTTCCTTTATGTATTTGTCTACATAAAACAACTTAATACATGTATTTGTTACGCCTCTTTTAAAGCTGCTCCAATGTGTGGCTCCTAAAGGGCCACTAGCCTGTGCTCGAACATATTTCTTTGGAAGCACACATGTCCCATACTTGGGTAAGTGTATCTCTAGAATATGTTTTGATAAAATAATTTTAAATTTCTCTGTCATAAGTTTACTGTGTTTTTCTGATCCTAAAGGAAATGACAACACTCAGCAGAAGGGCACAGATCTTCAGTAAGTACTCCAGTCGCTCTCTGTACTGTGTTTTGATGATTGGATTGGTATTAAACGTAGACCTGTTGTGTTGCAGGCTGCTTTCACATATCTACTCAGTTGTGGTTCAGTCTGTACTAGCAGGAATCAAATGTTTCTCCATCAACTCCAGTGCTAGTAAGGTAAATATCACACCAAATGGTCAAACTGTTTAGTCAAACTGATGTACATTAATGTAGGGTTGACTTTAAAAGTGAAATCTATTTACAAATGAAGTAAAAAGGCAACTTAAGATAGGGATGGCAACTTCAGAAGTAAATGTGTGTAAAAAGTTTCATTTCACAAATAGCTTTCCGATAACTGTATAATGTTTTAAAATGATAGTTGAATGAAATGATGAAGTTGTCCTGTTAAGGTCGATTTATGAACAAAAAGGGGCTACTGTCACAGTAGAATTGATTAAATTGAAATATTAAATGTTAAATTAATTGGATTTCACCTGTGAAAATTTGGTGAACAAAGATAAATATGATAGCACCATAGCAGAACTATAATGATAGTGGCACGGAAGAATTATTTCAAAATATCCCTGGATTAACAAATGATAAAGTATTAAGCGAATCAAGCCTTACTTTAAAGCAAACACTGAACATATATTCACAAACATAATTAAAATGCACACTTAAAACACCAACTAATTACAGTGTATTCAAATGGATGCTGATAGAACTACTATAGTTTATTATTTGAGTGAATGAGCCTTATCAATACAGATAATGATGCACACTTTTTTTCAAGGCAAAGGATGTAGCTGAGCAAACGTTTCAGCTGGCCTTGGACAACTTTGGGTTGCTTCAGTACAGGGGAGCTCTCAGGTATGCAACACACACAGAAAGTTTTTTTTTCTTTGACCTTTTCTGTGCTGATTTAGGGGTGAATTATTTGGAATGAATTTAAACAATCATGTCATAGGAAGGTGAAGTATGATCAAATTATGCCGAATATTTACTAAAACACACAGGCGTACAGAATGTATAGAACTGACAGACGTTCCCAATCTGGAAATGTGTGTAGTTTTCTCTGGGGTTCTTAGTTTGCAGATTCCTTGTGACTCTTGGTTATTAAACAGTAGTTATAAAAGTGTAGTTATATATAGGTCTCATTATAGGACACATTTTGTGCTTGCTTTGTGAATTGAGAATCTCCTTTGTCTGTTTAATTCAGATCCAAAGCTGTGTTTAGCATACAGGCTGTCAACAATGAGGGAACGTGAGTTTCTGTGGACACACACAGCTATTCTCTTCACACGTTATCTTGTATTATACATTTTCTGAATTCTTTAGCTTGAAACAGTCTTCCTTTACACAGAATCATTCCCCTCAGTGATGAGGACAGCCGCTTTATGGTAAAAACTGTGAGTATAAAACTTTTCCATCCCACTTACATTACTTTTAATGTATTACAGCTTGTATTAAATGGCTGGCTTCTCCACAGGCGTCCATGATGGTGCATGATATTCCAGATCTCCAGGGTGGAGGGAACCTGGGATCAGTAGTTTTTTCCGAGTCCTTTCTGGAGTCCAGCGTTTACATTCAGCAGAGAGGTAAAAATCAGTTTTTTGAAAGTATTCAGTTGGAGGTTAATTAAAGACTAATTATTAATACTGAATAGTCCATATGAGATTGTAAGGCACCTCTTCTCCGGCAGATGGTGCTCTTTCCTCTGACAGCTGCTTCACTGTGCTCACCTCCTCAGTTCCTCGCCATGTCTGCTGGCTGGTAAAGTACACTCATTGTCTTTCTGTGCAAAATGTGCATTTCTTGTTATAACATTATAAATCATGGCAGAGTAATACTTTAGATTGATATCTTCAATTAAATGCTGAGATAATTGATTTATTGTTTTCTGTGTTATAGGTAGATGAGGCTGATGTACGAATGTCTGAACAGGCTCAGCATCTGCTGAAGGTGAAGTTTTACAACGCAGTAATTTGTACAAACCATTAAACATCGTCATTCATGCTATATTAACTGTCGTAAATGCTATAAAACCTATGTGTGTGAAAACAGGAAGAGGATGGTACATGTTTGGGCATTCCTCTAACAGTGAGAGACTCTGCCTACATGTTCTCCAACAGCCTGCTGTCTACACCTGAGGAAGGTCAGATTTCATCTCTACTGGAAGGTCATGGTTTCAAGTAGCCTTTGTGCATAGGCATTAATGTGTTTATTGTCCTGTAGGGAAGCTGGTGTTTTTCTCTGAGGGTATCCTGTTTGTGCATCCTCATCACGGATCCATTACACTCTCTATGAGTCACATCAACACCATTAAGCTCTATGATGGGGTGAGCAATGCTCTCATTCATGATACATTTGGGGACAGATTTTTTAGATAAGAATTACATATTTTAAATTGATCATAATTTTACATTACTTTTCAAATAAATGCTGTCTTTAAACAGAACAACTTATGAACATTGATGAATAATAAAAAATCTTTCTTAAGTAAAAAAATCGGCATTTTATAATTAGTGTATTTAGAATTAATAGCTCCTAAAAATTCAGCTTTGCATCACATTAATAAATTGAATTTTTTTAAAAGTATTAAAAAAACAGTTATTTTAAATTCTAAAAATATTAAAAAAAAATTATTTAAAAATGTTTCATAAAATATATTTTAAATGGTACTATATATATATATATCACCAGTTTAGCTTTGTTTATAATGTTGTTTTCACAGGGCTCTCTGTCTAATGTTTCAATGCTGTTCATCAAGTATCAGACCTCTCTGCTTCCGCACCTTCCATTCCCATTACGTAGTGCTGATTTCTCTCTGGCTATCGCTTTGCTTCCCAGAACCAAGAGCTACAAAAGCTTCTATTCACAGGTACACACATACACACACACAACATTTAGGTTTCTGTCGTCCTGCATAGTTGTCCTGCATAGTTGTTGTATTCTGTTGGTTGTAAATGAGTTGTGATATGATTTGCAGGTCCTGCCAGCTTGGCGAAAGTCAGACTCTGGTTTGAGAGTGCAACACGTCCTCAACGATCAGCTGAGCCCTGAGCACAAGAGCATGTGAGTTAACACTTCATTCTAAATCAGCTCAGCCAACAGCATTCAGCCTGATTTTTTAAGATCTTATTGTGCTTGAGCCCCGAGGTATCATGATGTAGCACATAAACGTATCCAATGACGTGTTTCCTCTCAGGTACTTCAGGCTGTTAAAGCTTCATGAGATACATATATCGGTGGCAAACAGTCACAGAGCTGTTTTGAAGACTGCTTATCCACAGCTGCCAGAGCAGGACAGGTAACACATACATGTACACTCCTCCACTCAGTCCTAAGTAGGGATGATGTGGCAGAATGTCAAGCGATAAATCTGTCTCTGTCTTGTTAATATGAGTTTTTGACCTAACCAGCTATGACTGTGACAGGCAATTGTCAATACATTTTCCAGTTGCTTGGTTTCTATCTGTCATTAAGGTCTAAAATGCTTAGCCCATTTTTGAAAATAGTGCTAAGCTGGTGAAAACTCAACAAATTGATGAAAAACTGTCTGGTATATGCAGCATATATTCCTATCGTCTCATTGGTTGCACTGCTTGTTGCTTTGCTCACGTACATTGATGTCTATCAAATTTTCTGCTCAGGTTCCTTCAGCATTTTGCCATCAGCAGTTGTGTGGGTGAAGAATCTGTCTGTAGCGACCACTTGTCTACTGTGTTTTCAGACACAGCATCTGAAAACATCAAACCTGAATCCAAGAAGAAGGTGAAATGCATTTCTATTAATGCAATGCAGTCATACATAATCTATCAGGTCATGCTGGAGTAAACAGAGCATATAGATAATAATAGATGAATGTGTTTGTTTGTGTAGGTGGTCCTCACTGTCATTGCAGGCTTGCCAGGCAGTTATAAGGAGAATATGTGTGACTTCTTGATGGAAGTGAATCAAAATAGCGCCAGGTGAAAGAACTATATCTACGCTTATTACAACTGTAACATTGTATTTCTTTTAATATTGGATGTGACAGATTGCTAGTGAGTGATATTTCTGACCATAATGATTTTGCTGTAATGCTATTGGAAGAAAGCAAATAGCAATTTGCAATATGTGAACGTTTTGCAAATAACGCATTTCGAGAGGAACGCGATACGATTTTATCAAACTCAGCTGTTACCTATCAGCTAATTATCCTCAATCAATCTTGCCCAATAGTCTCTTCCCCTATTCACTATAAAAACCCCAACCTTCAACCC
>JAUCMT010000024.1:4337006-4350100 GCA_032357475.1 Enteromius thamalakanensis | reverse complement strand
GCCCCAAACCAGATCCAAACCCTCGGCCGCTGGTCCTCTGAGGCGTTCAAAAATTACATACGCCTTGACCCAGCCTCAATCCACCAAGCCATGCTAACACTGGCCAGCCCTTCAGACAACCCCAGCCCTCCCTCCCAAAACCACCAACCCTCCCACCTCCTCTAGTAGCCCACCCATCCCCAGCTCTTACCGCCTCTGTTTAAGGCTCTTTTACCCTCAGTTTTCAGTCCCCGCCTCCGTCAGAGGCCCCCACGTTCAGTTTTTGTTATTCCCCGCCTCCGTTAGAGGCTCCCATATTCAGCTTTGTTATTCCCCGCCTCCGTCAGAGGCTCCCATATTCAGTTTTCGTTATTCCCCGCCTCCGTTAGAGGCTCCCTAATTTAGTTTCGTTATTCAGTTTTGTTATTCCCCGCCTCCGTTAGAGGCTCCCCTATTCTCAGTTTTGTTATCCCCCGCCTCCGTTAGAGGCTCCTTCTATTATGCTATCTCCCGCCTCCGTTAGAGGCTCCCATATTCAATTTTGTTATTTCCCGTCTCCGTTAGAGGCTCCCCTATTCTCAGTTTCATTATTCCCCGCCTCCCTTAGAGGCTCCTCCTATTATGCTACCTCCCGCCTCCGTTAGAGGCTCCCATATTTTCTGTTTCGTTATTTCCCACCTCCGTTAGAGGCTCCTCCTATTACGCTATCTCCCGCCTCCATTAGAGGCTTCCATATTCAATTTCGTTATTCCCTGTCTCCGTTAGAGCCTCCCCTATTCTCAGTTTCGTTATTCCCCGCCTCCGTTAGAGGCTCCTCCTATTATGCTACCTCCCGCCTCCGTTAGAGGCTCCCATATTCAATTTCGTTATTCCCCGCCTCCGTTAGAGGCTCCCCTATTCTCAGTTTTGTTATCTCCCACCTCTGTTAGAGGCTCCCATATTTTCTGTTTCGTTATTTCCCACCTCCGTTAGAGGCTCCTCCTATTATGCTATCTCCCGCCTCCGCTAGAGGCTCCCATATTCAATTTTGTTATTCCCCGTCTCAGTTAGAGGCTCCCCTATTCTCAGTTTTGTTATCTCCCGCCTCCGTTAGAGGCTCCTTCTATTATGTTATCTCCTGCCTCCGTTAGAGGCTTCTTCTATTATGATATCTCCCGCCTCCGTTAGAGGCTCCCCTATTCTCAGTTTCGTTATTTCCCCGCCTCCGTTAGAGGCTTCTCCTATTATGCTACCTCCCGCCTCCGTTAGAGGCTCCCATATTTAATTTCGTTATTCCCCGCCTCCGTTAGAGGCTCCCCTATTCTCAGTTTTGTTATCTCCCGCCTCCGTTAGAGGCTCCTTCTATTATGTTATCTCCCGCCTCCGTTAGAGGCTCCTTCTATTATGTTATCTCCCGCCTCCGTTAGAGGCTCCTCCTATTATGCTATCTCCCGCCTCCGTTAGAGGCTCCCATATTCAATTTTGTTATTCCTCGCCTCCTTTAGAGGCTCCCATATTCAATTTTGTTATTCCCCGCCTCCGTTAGAGGCTCCCATATTAAATTTCGTTATTCCCCGCCTCCGTTAGAGGCTCCTATATCCAGTTTTGTTATTCCCCGCCTCCGTTAGAGGCTCCCATATTCATTCTCTGCTATTCCCTGCCCATTATCCAGTTTCGCCAATTACCTGCCCCAGTTAGTGTTTTTTGCGTGCTCCATTTCCTGCCAGTTATTAACCTTTATTTCTGCTTCCTCCAACAGGCAACAGATGCCCCGGATTTTCCCTCATCCTCTCTCAATGCATTTTTTGGGCGCACAATTTGGCTGCTGTCTTCCAAAGCCTTTTTTGGGGAGCAGTACGGGACCGAGCCGAACTTCGAACCCTTGCCCACTTTAGGGTTTATACCACTAGGGTTCTTACCACTAGGGTTCGCGGTTCGCCGTTCTCCCGGGCTCGCTCCCCTGACAGCATGCCAAACCCGCAAACGTCATATTAATGAGGAAAGCGTGAACTCTTGAAGTGTTCTACTGCGTTTATCGAAATAGAAGGTTGGAAATTCTTACTTTCTAAGTTCAACGGCAAGCATCTTGAATGCTAGTGCACTCATTACCTCCTAAACTGAGGACTGTTTGATTAAAAGGTGGGAGGTGTTTTGCCCTGCTCTGGAGGGCTCTGAGGAATTCAGTGCATCACACCTTCAGCGGTTCTTGAGCAGCCTCCTGGCCAAACAGAGGGAGACGGATCTGAATTCAACTAGAGTTGTGCTGCTTATACCAGGGTAAGACAGACATGAACATTGAGTCTCAATACCTTGAGGATCATATTTATTTCAGCTGCTCACTACTGATGAATTTTACAGCATTGAAACTTATTGACTTGAGGTGAATAACAATATGTTGCCTTCTTTAGAGTTGCTTATAGCGGAATTGAACTGAGGTTTGAACAGTAATTAAATTGAATCAACATTAAACTGAACATTGACATTATTGTAATAGTGTTATACACTTTACAAGAGAATCTAAATTGGTCCCTTTTTAACAGAGTTTGCATCATTCATTATGTTGCTATGAACTGCACAATCAGTCTGTATTGTATAAAATAAAGATTACTGGACTTGAACTTGACATAGCCATCATATACAAGAATCATTTAATTGATTACTGTTGTGTGTTGTAGGTACACTGATGTGCTGGATGTAATCCAGGCAATCACGGCTCATCCAGACCCACAAGTTAACAGCCAAGTGACAGTGGGTGCCATCTCAGCATGTGTCAACCCACTCGCATCCTTCATCAAACACAGGCAAGAGTTTTTCCACATGACATTTATCACACCTACTTTTCCAGACGAACACTTGTAATTCAGATTGTAAATGCTATTATAAAAATTATATGTCATTATGTAATTATAATGTAAGTGTATTAAAGGGCCTGTTAACACGTTGTAATTTCCCTTGTTTGATGTCGTCTCTGAAGCTCTCTGAAACTGCTCTTTACAGGCTTCTCTTCCCCAAACTCCTGGAGCAGTGTAGTCAGGGTAAGTGTGTCTCTCAATATGGTGCCTTTGTGTGGATGTTGCAGAATAGATTAGATCTGTTGCTGTTGTGGGGTCGTATTGTATGAAATAAACTTTTCCTGGATCTCTGAAAATAGAAAGTTCAGTAACACCTTCTATGAAGCCATCAAAATAACATAATTAATATAAAAAAATGTTCAAAGCAAATATATTACACATTCATGTGAACTGATAAAGTAGCATAAGTAAAATGGCAAAATTTGAGACTTAAAAGGCATTATAACTATGAGAAATATAATCCATTGTAACTTAAAAGTATAGTTCACCCAAAAATGAATACGACCAGTTGGGTCGAGAGAGTTCAGTTTCAGCTTCTTGGCTGACCTCAGACTCGACGTGTGTAAGCCGCATTTGTAGTGTTAGCTCAGAAGATAATAGACGGACGAGGATAGAGCGATAATAAATGCCAATAAGTTATTCAAAGTCGAAAATGAGAATGTCAGAGGATTTTACTTTAAGAATGAATGCAACTTAAATAAAAAAAAAAAAACTCTGACTCTGTTCATCTGAAAAAAGAAAGTTATATAAACCTAGGAGTAAGTAAGGTGTGGGGTAGTTTTAATCTCTGGATGAACAATTACTTTAAGTGGATGAATTGTATTTATTGTTATAAATTAACATACTCTGAAAAGCTATAACCACAAATAGGTAAATATTATAACACATTAAATCTGTTATTATAAATATTCATGAAATGGTACAACATATTATAGTACATAATATGTTATTTATGAAGCATTATGCATTCATTATGATGCCCTAAGAATACCCATATAATGTATCATAATTATAAATATTCTAAATATGCTTCATAAAAAGTTTTACAGAAAATTCTTTGTACTAAGAAACTTAACATTTTTATTAAATTAACTTATTAATTTTCAGAATTTAAACTTCTCTTACATCGCAAAAGTGCATTTCTAGAACAAAAATTGTCATAAGCTAACTAAATTTACATATTAACAATGCCTTTTGGTGTTCTGCAACTTTCTGTATCTGCATATTCCTCTGAAGGATCCCATGGTTAGAAACCAGCATTAATTTTAACAGCGTCCCTGCTCATTTCCTGATATGAACAATATCAATCAAAGTGTATGAGTATATGAAGACGGTGAGACGTCACCAGTGTGCCCTTAATTAAAGCAGCCTCATTTAACCTCAGTGCTCTAGGGGAATTGCCTTTGTAATAAGTGCACAGTAAGTGCCTTTGAATAAAATGATTCCTCACATGAGTTTCTCTTTCAGGCATCGTCAGCAATGTTGTCTTCACGGGTTTGACTACCGAGCAGAAGAATCCACTTCTCAAACACATGCAGCAGCTGATCCGTGCAGCCAATCCCAGTACTGTGTTTATCTCAGCAGAGAAAGGGGCGGTTAGAAGGTTTGTGCATTGATATTTTCTCTGACATATACTAAGTTTTAATACTACTTAACAATTTTTTTTTTGGTATTGTAGGACTGAAGATATACGGCTTATCCTGAATGACTGCAGTTTCTCACAGTCTAATATGATCAATGCACGATACCTGCTGTATCCTGGCTGGTAATGTTTTCCTTATATACTCTTTTCGGCATTGTGTGTGTACATGTTTAACTAAGTTTGACTATACTGTTGTTTCAGGTGGGAAGGCAGGTTTGTTTCTGGAAGTGGATCATTGTCTATGTCTCAGCATTGCATTGAGTTCAGTCGTCCATTGGAAAAAGCATTATTTCTTCAGCGCTGCAAAGGTAAGCACCTGTTATCATCATCCGTAACACATAAAAAATCATGACATATTAAATCATCCATAATCATGACATACATAGACTTTGTAAAAATGCTGCAAAATAACTTTATCAAATATTTTAAATAATAAATAACATTAACATTTAACATAACATTTGCATTAGGAAAAAAAAATACAAAAATTACACATTTTTATTAGCAAAACCTGAAATATATTTAATTAAAACCAAAGCTAGTTTAAATTACTTGTATTAAAACTAATTACTGAAACAAAAATGCTAAATATGAAATAAAAGATAATTCAAAATGATTAAATACTGTATATAAGTAACACTAATACACTGATCAAAAAGATAAAGGGAACACTAAAATAAGATAACCTAGATCTGAATGAATAAAATATTCGTATTTAATAATGTGTTTTTTACATAGTAAAAATGTGCTGACAACAACATCACACAAAAATGATCAATGGAAATCAAATTTATTAACCCATGGAGGTCTGGATTTGGAGTCACACTCAAAATTGAAGTGGAAAAACGCACAGGCTTATCCAACTTTGATGTTATGTCCTTAAAACAAGTAAAAATGAGGCTCAGTAGTGTGTGTAGCCTACACGTGCCTCTATGACCTCCCTACAACGCCTAGGCATGCTCCTGATGAGGTGGTGGATAGTCTCCTAAGGTATCTCCTCCCAGACCTGGACTAAAGCATCTGCCAACTCCTGGACAGTCTGTGGTGCAACGGGGCGTTGGTGGATGGTGCAGGACATGATTCAGGTCTGGGGGAACGGGCGGGCCAGTCCATAGCATCAGTGCCTTTGTCTTACAAGAACTGCTGACACACTCCAGCCACAGGGGGTCTAGCATTGTCTTGCATTAGAAGGAACCATTTCTGATCCACTGGCAAAAACCGGTCATGCTGGAGGATGTTGCAGGCAGCTGAACGTTCTCTACGGCATCTCCAGACTCTGTCATGTCTGTCACATGTGCTCAGCATGAACCTCCGTTCAACTGTGAAGAGCACAGGGCACCAGTGGCGAATTTGCCAATTTTGGTGTTCTCTGACAAATGCATAACGTCCTGCACGGTGTTGCTCCTCCTGTTGTTGTTTTCCTGATTACATTTTATTAGACTGTATTGGAAATAGGAATGTTCATTTAGGTTATTTTATTATCAACCGAAAAGATTATGTTAAATTACAAGTAAATTTAAATTTGAATTGATACGTGGCTGTGACCCATTAAAAATACCTTCATTTGTTTCCAGGGATTCATTTTCTACATGAAAAAAGCATAAACAGAACATTATGGAACAAAAACCCTGCCTAAATTATTTCAAATCAAAAGCTTGTTGAATTCCACAAATCGAATTTTAAGCGCTGCATTTTAACATGGTTGTATATTCACGTAGTGAATATTGCGGTTACTTTTATATCACTTTACAAATTCGCTGGTTCACATTTAGTGCTTGAAATATGAAGAAGCGCACATTCGGGAACTGCAGGAAAAGCCGATCCAAGAGTGAACTTAATATTGAGGACAAACAATGTTCATTTTATCAAGTTAATGAATATTGTGAAGAAAATCAGGTATTCAGCTGCTCAAAGAAGTTCTTATCTCTACAGCGGGGACTTAGGAGGAAGGCAGGAAGCTAAAATAACACGGAGCAGTGGACGTGCGCAAATATAGCAGCACAAAAATAATGATTTAGACACATATCGTCACCTCACACACCTGCAACGCTTCTGTGTAGGAGAAGAACACATTAAAACCATATAGGCCTGTATAAAAGGGAAAAAAATAGTCCTAAACGAAATATATATCCCATTAATAATCAAACCAAATAAAGAAAATAAAATACCGCGCACATCTACCCTGAGTTCCGTTTTATTTTGTGAATACATTTAAGTGATTGCGCCTGAGCATTTTCTTGTTTCAGTTTTTTTCTAAATACATTCATTTTATATAGTCTTTTTAATGAATGCCATTAATTTGTGTTTTATTTTATGATGACTGTTAGATGCAATAATATGAATATGATTTAATGCACTTTTGAAGCAGGCTAAGGTGCTTTGACACGAGCAGCACCACGAACACGAAAGCTGCCAATAGGCTAATTCTGTCATGTGACACTGCATTTATTTGCGTCGACAAAAGCTGTTTCCAAACAATTTTTTGCGACATTTGAAGTATCGATATAGCTAAATGCGCTAAAGTTAAACCAAAAAATACTGTGTCCACATTTCTATCGATAATTAGCATTTGGCATATTTACTTAAAATGATGCCAATATATGATTGTGATTTAACATGGAGAATGATTGAGGTCTTTTTTTTAAATCATAATCACCTGATCACAATTATTTGATCAGATTGCTTTTGAGACTCCTAATCATCAATATTAAATAATCAAGAGGGTGTAATTATAAAGTGATTGCTGACAGTATATGTAAAGATGCTGTACGATCGTGTGCTAAAAATGGAACTGTCAAAAGTAAGTGATCAAAGTCAACACAACTCACAAGTCTCTTTCTCCATTTTTTTCTCAGCTCTGAAATCCTCTCTCAAACCCAGCTCTTTCACAGGAACCATCTATTACATCAGTGGGAAAGTGCTGTTCTCTGGTAGGGCAGTTGGTCTTCATAACCTCCCTCAAACCTGTCTTAATATGAATCTTTTTATGGTTTTATACAGCCTGACAAAACAATTATAATTGTCTATAAATGTGTATTGTTTGATTGTAGGATTTGTCTTGCTCTGGTTTTGTCTGTATAGATAATGTATGATTTTTCTATGAGAAGTAGTAGGCAGGGGGCCTGTGGGGTAACGCCACACGGTAGGACTCTCACCTCTGGTTCCTCAAAGTGATGTAGTCTGTACACATCTGTTTCCACTCCTTTTTTTTCTAAGTTGTTTACTGCTGTAAACTCACATTTTTTGGAGGGTTTTGACTGTCCTCTGTTCCTTTGAATCTGTGGTGTAGTTGCATGGTGAGAGTGGGCAGACTGACAGAATGGAGAGAGCTGAGTGATTTAATAGTGCCTGAGTAACAGCACGCTAGATAGCATAGTTCATTTCGGATCCATACGGTCCGAACACCATCTGTGATGCCTAGTTATCTCCATAAATCGTCTGTGTTTTGTTATGGAACTCTTTTGATTTTTGGTGCCTACATTCAGTTTGGTGTATGATTTGTTTTCAGATCCCTGTAAGTTAATTTTTTTTCGTAACATTCAATGCATTGTGATCAGTTGTTTTCAAGTTTGACTCCTTGCTTGCTTGTAGAGTGCAGAGTCGTAGTCCACACTGCAGAGGAGTGATTGATGGGATGGATGGCTGTTGGCACGCCATGCTAGACATAGCTCCGTCTGATGACATGTTTGATAAATTAGTGTGCAGCATGTTAGACTCGGTGAAATGTGTGTGTGTATATCTGACTGCATGCGGTGTCTGTTTTCACTGTAGACAATGACAGACAGATGGTGGTAAACTGTAACTCTATCAGTGGGAATGTGACCATTGCCCCTGATCAGGGGACTCACCATGGCCCACGGACAACAAACAACTGTTATCTAATGTTTCACGGAGTGGGGCTCACCCAGGAGGGGCTGAAAGACTGGCTTCGGCATTGTGCCAAACAGGTAAATTCTCATAGGTGGGAGCAGTTGGAATCCACATAGTTCTTCCATATTTTCTGCCCTAGTTTAAGCATAATAAAATGTGTGCTGAGAGTTATTGGTAACTTATTGGTAGCTGAAAGCATTATCTTTGAACCCAAAATACTTAAACAATTTTATGAACTATCAGCAACTTTTGTGGGTGCAGATTCCTGCAATAAGAGAAGGAAATTTGAATGAAATCATAAACATGTGAGGGTTAGGGTTTAAACATGTCAGTGCTTTTGTTTTTCACAGAAAGTTGCAAAAAAAATCAAGAAGAATAAGAGGACGCTCACTTCACAGGAGATCAGATACATTCATGTGAGTAAAGACACACTTGCTCTCACACATATTTTCATTAAATCATCACGAAAGCAAACAGTTGATCTAAATATTTTCATCTTATGTGTCTTTAGGTGAAAAGGCACCTTGAACCTCTCCCTCCTGGTTACTTCTACAATGGTCATCATTTCGTCAGTTTCTTTGGAGAAAAGCAAAACTTCCATCCTTGTATCTTTAAATTGTAGTTTAACTTTTTAACCAGATGTGGTGGTAAAGTGTGCACTACCGTTCAAACGTTTGAGGTTAGTAAGATTTAAGTCAGTCAGGAAGCATTGATCAAAAGTGACATTAAATATAATGTGAAATATTTATATTTTAAATGAGTACTGTTCAAGTCAGCAGAATGATTTCTTAAAGCGCTTGCGACAGTGAAGACTGGAGTATTGATGCTGAAATTTCAGTAATAATGTATTCAAATATAAAACTTTTTTTTCTACTGTATTTTTGATCAAATAAATGCAACCTTAAATAAGCATTAGAGACTTCCATTGCAGGCATGTAAAACTCTTACCAACCACAGACTTTTGAACAGTGGTGTATTTTTAATGTCTGCATACTGCAACTCTAGCATGCTGTTGATTACCACAGACAGTAATTTCCACTTGTCCCAATGTGTGTATAAACGAACTGGAAGGTGATGTTTATTAATCCGATAAGCAGGCTTAATGTTTGATCAGTAACATTGAAAAGCAGCACGTTCGCACAGCTAAAATTTCATTAAAAGTGTATCACTGTAAATGCGTTTATACACACTTAGGCATCATTTAAAATTATTTTCATGAGTAATCAACAGCTTTAAAAATAATATTATATATTGACAGTATTGAATATTACTGTGTGCTTGTGCTGTTGATTCCTTAAATGTGTGTGTTCAGTGATGGATCAGTTCATTGATGAATACGTGCAGGAGGCCAATAAAGAGATTGAGCACTTCAACAGAGAAGTGGACCTGCAGCCACACGTTGACCTCTTCGACCCCTAATCCTCTCATCTGACAAATTCACTTTTCCGGGGAAAGGGAGGGGAGGGTCACTTTACAATCACTAAAGTCCACTATCCAATTACCCGCTCAAAACCGTCCATTTCACATGTTAGAATGAGGGATTTGCTGTTGAGAGATGTGGAGGATTTAGCTCACAGCCAGGAAGAAATATCATAGCCTAATGAGAGATCCTTTGCCCATCATACCGAGACTGTAAATAGCCCCAGCGCCCTGATAAAGCTGAAATGTTGTTGTGTTAAAACAGCTCTGCTAAAGCCTCAGATGTGTCAAAACATTCCTGTAAAGAACAATATTTTCTCTGTGCTATAAAATAGAAGGTAAACAGAAATTCAAGGCTTATATATAGGCTGCAAGGGATGCCCAGATCATTACTCTCTCCGCAGTACTGTAGCGCTGAAGCTTCCTGCAGTGAAGGTTGTTCTACTGTAATTCCAGTGCCTAGCAGACATATTGAGCTGAATTGTAATGAAGTTTGTCAGTGAGGCTGAAAGTGATCAAACAGAAGGCTCATTTCCAGCCCTGTGCATCTGGAAAGGCAGGTGCACTGCACCTGCCCTCAGTCAGCCTCTGTCAATCTATCGACCCCCGCTGCGTAGATCAGGGCTGAGGATCTCTCATGTGCTTCAGTTCTCTTTTCAGCCATTCCCAAGTCATTAACTGACATGCCGGTGCTTCGAGTCACTACATTTTTTGGGAGGGTTAGGGAAGCAGGGTGCGATGGAGGGTTTATTATGAGAAGTTCTTATGTGTTCCTAACCAGATTGACTTGTTGGTGTTGGGTTTGTTTGTGGCGCTATGGATTGGTTCGGTGTGTTAATCCCATGCTTTTTCGAGCGTGTGCTGGTACAAAAGCATGGCAGAAGCAGAATTAGTGTGCTTATATCACCCCTGTACTGTATTAGATCCGTACCGTTCGGTATTACGGTCGTATTTTAACTTTATCTTGGGGTGTGTGTCATTCTATGCATGTTTACTTGGACTAATCACCCACAGAAGGAGAGCAGCAGTGTCTTGTGTGTAGATACACACACATTTGAACTTTTGTGTATAAGACGAGCCTTAAAAGTAATGTTTTGAAACAATTACAGCGCTACTAAAGGGATGCACTTCCAAAGAAACTCAAACACTGCTGGTCTCCTCTGTGCTGCAATATACTGTACCGGTGTGAATACACTACATGGTTAGCAGTTTTTTCACCAAGCCATATTCACTCTTTACTGTGGAGATTTATGAGCTACATAGTGCTAATGTTGCTATGGGCCTTATTAGTGTTCCTTTAGAGATTTCAAATATAGTAACTTTGCCTTTATGTCTCTTGACACTTCTGTACCTTGTCAATATGCAAGTGCAGTTTCACTCAAGGTTGCCCTGTTGTGAATACACTCTGAAAGGACGTTGCTGAGATGTAGATCCGACAAGCAAAGGGAAACCGACTACTCGTTAATAGGGGACAGAGCCTCAGAGGTAAGCAGTCACTTCACGATTGCTGAAACACAATCACCGATGTGCCCCACACACATACACACACCGCTCATTTAGCTGGTGGTGTCACTATTAATCGGGTTCTACACAGCAACTGTCCTTAATGGGTACAGGGCTACATAACACTTATATAATGTGTAGTTCAAAGTAGCTGCCATTTTTAGCACAAACTATCCGCATGTGTTAAGATGTCTTATCAAGTTCTATTTATGCTAACTGAAATGCCTTTCACCAAACTGGAACAACCAAGAAAGAAATCACAAGAGTTCGATCTATTTTTCATATTGGAAAAAAAGGTGATTTATCTTTGCAAATTCTATTTTTCTAATGCTGTGAAATCAATTAAATTGGAGCCAGATGCTAGTATTCCTCAGACGAAGCAGATTTTCTCCTGAGAGAGATATTTGGCTGCCGCTGCAGAGTCTTGGCAAAGAGCAGGGGCATCCCTGGGCAGAGCCAAGCGCCAGTGTTGGTGAAAGGATATGAAGAGTTGTTTGTCTATGTAAGTGCAAAGGGCCAGTCAGGGTCTGTCGAGTAACAGAAAGGCACTGGAGGGCCACCGTGTAAAATTCAAGAAATGTGGGCTTTTTGTCAGAGATGAGCACTATGAATCTGGCTTTTGCTCCTCGTTGCAGAGGACCCTAGTGAGGCCCTCCAGAGGCAGTTCCTGGTATCATGTGAACCCCCTCTGGCCCGCACAGCTGTGCTCGTGTAGCTGAGGTTAGAGGAATAAAACAGAGTTTGGTGGAAAGGTTTATGACACGAATATGTCAAGAATAATCTTAAATTTGCAGCTGCAATGCTATTCAGATAGGAGGGATAGATTTATGTCGTTTTTTGTTTTATTTTGCTGAACACAAACTGGCCTGGGTTTTCCAAAAGGTCAAACTTTTAAAGAAAAGCACTTTTTTAGACTTAACATTGCCTTTGGTGGCAAACTCTTTAAAAACGTATACATTTTCTGACTTTCAGTGGTCACTGAAGGCTTGTTCCCGACCAAAGCTTTTATCTTGTCCAGCCCCTAAATCTGCTCCATGATTTAATAACCAACCAAGAAGCTTCAGACAGCACACATCTTGTGTTCTCAGGTATGTAGTAGAGTTGGCAACACCAGCATTCAAGTTTAATTTCAAACGTCCATCACAACTGGCCTACATTTAGTGCGTTGTATTGTGGATGAACGCGCTGTGCTTTGGGGGCAACAGTAAAATTAGGACAAGCTAAAGGGCTAAACGATTTTCAATTGCTGCTGGCTGGCTGGGGACAAGTCTGAAAATTGAAATAGCTAAAAATAGATATTATTAGCTAAAAGTTACTTGCACAAAGCTAAACATGCACCCATGAAGTCTTTTATTGGCATTTTGGGGAAACATTGGACCTTTTTGACCCAGAGGGAAAATGTGGGATTCATATAGATTTCTTAGTATTTACCTCAGTTTCTGAATATCCAGTGCTCGGAGTTCATGATATCTTTGATATCTAGAAGATTTTACTTGAAAAGTGCCAAACGTTCTTAAATAACTTTTTAGTTTGTTTTAAAGGGGTTAATCAAAAGTTTGTGAAAAATCCAAATTTGAGTGTTGTTTGCACAAAACTACTGTAACTCTTGTTTTCTCCTGTGACTGATGCTTTTTTTCTAATATGTATGTTGTATTTATGACAAAATAACACATTAAAATATTTATAAGCTACTTCTGTCGATTTGCTATTTTTATTATCAGTCAATCGTAGGGTCTGCTCAGTAAAAACAGTGCAAGCAAACAATGTCTTCTGACTAGGGTGACCACCTGCTAATAAGCCCAAGGGGGGACAAGGGGTATGTTTCTGAGGGACAATGTGGGACACTGCCT
>JAUCMT010000024.1:4320739-4331354 GCA_032357475.1 Enteromius thamalakanensis | reverse complement strand
ATAAATCACACGGAGTTAAGTTTTTTGAAAATCCAAAAATGCACACAGTTTCCTGTAAGGGGTAGGTTTAGGTGTAGAGTCAGTGTAGGACAATACCAGATACAGTCTGAACGGTATAAAAACCATTACGCCTATTGAATGTCCCCATAAAACATGTAAACCCAATGTGTGTGTGTGTATACCTGTGATGGTTTTGTACTGTTTGGGTTGAGTCAGGGTCAATCCAAACTGATAAAATGCTGAGGTCTTCAAGGGTCTCGTTTCGAACTCTTCCATGGAGATGGGGGTGGTAAGTAGCTGCCAGGTCTGGTCATCGGGAAAATGTGAGTTTATGAACTCACTAGGTTCAGTCAGGAAATAAAAGTCGTCATACCTGAAACACACAGATCTCACCAATTATTTTCATTTCCAAAGACTGCAGTATGAGCTCCAATTTCCCCGAAGACTGTAAATTTGCATCTTCTAAATCAAACCAACCAAATCCAAGATAAATTGCATAACAAACTTTGATTCTGAATGAACTGTAATCCTGTGAAGCATTGCAAATGATATAATCACATGAAACATGTCCAATGTAAATACTGATTTCTAGTCTTGATTTAGAAGTGACAATACATTTTCAGTTTATTGCAAAATGTTCCTAAATAATAGTGTAGGGAGACTTACAGTTGACTCATTCCCAATGCTTCACTGACAGTTGATTGGCAGTTGTCTTAATTTGCTTTGATTTTTCTCTTCAGGGTAGTGTAACTCCTTACTGGCTAATAAATATAATCTATTTAATTATGATAACTGATAGATTCAACAGATACACATCCAGTCAATCACTAACATTAAAACCAATTAAATACAAAACTATATCTCTACAATGGATGAAAGAATGCATGGAATTTATTTTCTCCCAGAAACCCAACACTGTAGTATACGTTGTGTTTGTAGTATGTGAAAACTACTCATGATTTGTCTGTATATACTGTAGTCTGCAGTATGTGTTTACTGCATGATATGAATAACTGACACTCTGAGGAGCCTGACCTCTTCATAAATGTTTTGCTTTTCATATCCACAGTGCCAGCACCCCAGCAAGCGTCAAGCAGCCACCACTGACCCCCCACGAAGACAGCATTCCACTCATGATCGGAACGCTTCTCAGCTAAACTGTGCCCGGCCTGGTATCCAACGCCTTTGCTGTACCCGCTCACCTCCACACACTCAATGCCCACCTCCCTAGAGAAAAAGAGAAAGTTCAGAGCCGCATTCTAATACCATGATGTGTGTATTTATATACTTGTGGACATTTACCTGCACATTTCCACACAGAGGCCCGAGTATCCACTACATACACCCTTTCCTGTCCTGATGACCTCATCAGAAGAGCAGATCTTCTGAGAAAGACCAAGGTATCCCTCCAAATCATACTCTACAAACACAAAAGACATTTTACTTAAGGATGTAGATTCACAAAAATATTTAAACATGCTTTGATTCACTTAAAAGTTTATTTGCATGTGCAATTACCAATATTCTGGCATAGCCAGATCCATATGGCCCTGAGTTTTTCCAGATCATTTCTGCCCCCCTCAGTGACTGCACGAGCAATCTTCTGAGCATCAAATACTTCCTGCTCCCTCAACTGAAAAACACATGTCCATGCCTAAATCTTTTGTTTATAACAGTGCGGTCCAATCCTGCTCTTGGAAGGCAACTGTCCTGCAGAGTTTGCTCCAATCCCAATTTAAAACACCTGAACCAAAGTAAGTAATGTTTTAAATCACTGAATCTTCCCTTTTGTGATAAGTAGGTGCCAAACTCAGCAGGATGTTGATTCTCCAGGACCATGACTGGACACACCTGGTTTGTAAAAACATACAAACATAGACTTGCGTGTTTGTGTTACCTTTTTTCCTTTTTGGATTGCGAATGTGTCTACTTTGTTGAAAATATCTGTGCTGGAGAACAGCAATTTTCTGGGTTTCCTCTGAGAGGTGGAGACTGCAGGTAGATAAAGTCTCCCAGACTGCGTGCCAGGGCTGGCAGCTGAGAGGGGTTTCACAATCTCTTCTTGGCTCTTTTTCACAGTGCTCCTCTTTCTTAAACTCACTGACTTTGCCGCGCTCTCAGCGGACAGTTGGCGCTTTGTACTCGGCCGTTGTTCCTCACATAACTTCCCTTCATAGTTCTCTAACAATACCTTATTTGAAGCCACATTTTCTTGTATCGGTACAATGGATAATGGCTTTGGGTCATTTTGCTCAACTGAAGTTGAACCTCTGTGGTGGCTCTTAATAGTCAAACAGACTTCAGTGCTGTTCTCATCCTTCATGCTGGTCTGTTGGCTTTCAGATACATTCTGAAGTTTGTATTTGACCACACCATTTTCGACTTTCAAATCAAAGTTTTGTTTGCAGGTGTCAGTGTTTGAATCTGTGACAGTTTCTTCTGGTTGGCGCCCTCGGCCGTTGTTTTCTGTCGTTATTGGTTGTTGATCAGTTTGACCTTAAACAGATCAGATGAAAGGAAAAGAGAACTAAAATGTCATCCTGCTTGTTATTTCAACTCAGAAACTAACATCAGTTCATACTTCATACTACCTAGTTTCAAAACACTCCAAAAATACATTTAAAATGCAATTAGAACCTTACCTTTGGCAGTTGTGAAACTCATACCTTCTGTCACTTCTAGTAGGGTTGGTAGTAGCAGATTTATATAATGTTTTGATTTCTGTTGCAGGGGTCTGTATATATCTATTTTCTCCCTGTGTCCACCCCTGTGAAAGGATAGCACTCTAAAAATACTCTTGGACTTATCATGACAGCCAATGAGCTCAAAGATACAAGGGAGTGGGGAGAAAGAAGGGCATTTGATATTGGCACGGAGGGTTTAGAAGGTTGTGGTTGGTAACTGATAAAATTATTAGCTAATAAACATGCGTAAACAAGTTTATCTTGACCTTGTTAAGGGTATTAAAGTCTTTGTGTGAATGTTTAGTCTGCTTAGGATAAAAAATAAAGTGGGAAGAACACACACACACACACACACACACAAATATACATAACGATAATTCATTACAATAATCATCATCTCCTTCAGTGCCAGCCCTGGACTCGTTAACCCTGCTCTCCAAATTACTGTCCTTCTGTAAATAAAATCACTGATATGGAAATTGTAGCTGACCTTAGTGGATACTGTCGCTATGCGCAGGAAAACAAAGCAGTTTTTATTTCCATACATAGAGACCCTTCCTCCGAAAACATCCTCATTGGCTCAGGCTCCATGTCAGACAGTCTGTCGGGGGGCCTCAAGGGTCCTCTTACATGCCCCCTCTAGCAGGCTGAATTACCCCTGACCAATTACCTATCGGCGGTGTGCCAGAATAGCAATGACTACAGTTGTGTGTTTATTTATGATGTTTTCCCTTTCAGGTTTTGGAATAAAACTTGCATGACTTTTCCTGTTTCTGGTTTGCATCATGTTAAAATAAAGCCTTTTCCATGTTCATGCAGCCTTGTAGATAACGCAGGGACATGAGGTGATGGTCTTTCTCCTTCTCAATATGTGATAAAGAAGCCTTGAACAGTATAACAAACAATTATGAGGCATAGTGCGCTCTGTCTCCTATACTCTTAAAAATCAAGGTTCTTTATTGGCTTCTGTAGTTCCATGAAGAACCATTCATGGAACCCCTCAATTTCACAAAAGGTTCCTTACAGTAAATTAAGGTTCTGTAGAGTATTAAAATGTTCTATGGACTCTGAAAATTTGTTTTGAGAACTTCACTAAAAGAAAAAAACCCTCTGTGAAAACCCTCTTTTGTAATGTTTTTGATTTTTTAGAGTGCATCTACAGCTTAGGGTTAGGTTTAGCTGTAGGCAAATCATAAAAGACCAGTGGTTCTCAGTCATCGACAGGCACTGCCCATTGTGGATGTCTCCCTTATCTACTACACTTGATTTAACTCATCAGCTCATTAGTAGAGGCTCCACGAACTGAACTGGGTGGATCAGATAAGAGAGACAAATGCCCAGAGCTCTGATCAGTAGTAGTGAGTGCTGTAACACAGTGTTCTCTAATAAAGTTCTTAAAGATTGCTAAATTCAGTCACAGCTACAGAAAGAATGAAAAATATAAATAATATTGTCTTATGAAACTGCTACACGGCTTTCCAAACCAGGGGCCAGAAATGTTGGTGGGCCAATACAAAAAACTTGGTGGGCCGATTTTTTTTACTAATAGTTTACATTAAGATTTAAAAGTTAATTAAAATTATAGTATCTAAGCAGAGTCTGAGCTAACACAGAGTCCGTCTTTTTTCCTTTTCTAACAAAACTGCATATAGCCTACTGTTTCGGCTATTAAAATAGTTCAGTTTTGTGTCTAATAGCAACATTTCATAAGCTACACTGTAAAAAATGGCTGTAATTTTAACAGTAAAAAACTGTGAAAATGCTATGGGAATTTTTTAAATGGTTAACGGTAAATTCCTGTAAAAGTTACAGGGAAAAAAACGCAAACTGACATTCCCGGGATTTCCATCTCAAATTTCATTTGAATTTTATGTTTTTTCTTTGAAATAACTGTTTCCTCTCATTTTTTTTCTCTTCTCTGTTATGTTTATTAGGGTTGTGTGTCACATGTAACGTTGTTTCATGAATGTTTATTGCATATTTCAGTTTAATATTTTTATCAGTTTTATCTCACCATGATGGTGTTTAGTGTTTGTGTGAATGACACTAAGCACGAGAAAGCTTTAAATTACCACTTAACATAATAAAAATAAATCGTTATAAAAATCCTTATAGCCTAATCATTATCCGTAATGATGACTTCTCTCTAAAGGCACGTCTATAGCAATTCAGGAAATTAATCTTTGCGACACGGACTCAGAAAGCACTCGTTTATCTGTAAATAATTCATATATCTTCCTACTATTTTCCCCGACACATTCATGGTAACTCCTTTTGCTGGGGCTTTGCTACAAACTTTGCGTGGACTTTAGCCTATTGCGTGCATTTGAACGCAGAACTCTTCAGTAGTGCTTAAATGTCTGTTTAGCTGGAAATATATTAAAGTTTACAACAGTAAATATATAGTTTGTTGTGAACAAGGGTAGTTTCTTTCCACAAAGAACTTTTCTGATAAGTGTATCGAAACATTGTACCTATGATAATTGTACCTATGATAATATGACGTTCAGTGTTGGAGGTAACCGCATTACAAGTAACGCGAGCTACGTAATATTACTTTTTCCAAGTAACTAGTAAAGTAACGCATTCCTTTTTCATTTTTAATATAGCTGAGTTACTTTTTAAAAAAATAACGTCAGTTATGTGCATTAATTCATCTCACTCTCAAAAAACAGATTTAGTATTCTTCAAAATGAAATAAAATTAACTCAGAATATGACACAAACCTACTATAAATTAAATTACACAAATCTATCTAATCCCATTTTATTAATCAATGTTTTTGCTGCTGACCTTTAATGATTCAGTTTAACCACACCTACAAGCAAAAATGAAAAATTAACTACTGTGCTTTATTGTTATTTTATAGCTGATTTTATTATTTCTTCTCCTGTATTCTACTTTACAGATGTAAACTAACTTTTTCTTCAGCCTGAGGTTTATTCGTGACACTTTTTGGTGTGCTTTTACATTTGCTATAAATAGAACTTCTTATATTAAAAAAAAATAACACTCAAGCTCTGCCCATATTTAAAAAGTAACCTAAAAGTAACGCAAAAGTAACGTAACGCATTACTTTCCATAAAAAGTAACTAAGAAATATAATGAATACATTTTTTAGGGAGTAACGCAATATTGCAGTGCATTACTTTTAAAAGTAACATTCCTCAACACTGATGAAAAGGTTATATCTGAATTAATTTCTGAGAGGGATCACCACATCCTGAAGGGACTGACAGATTAGTTGCAACAAGAAATTTTCTGGGGAGTTCTATTAACAAAAAAAAGGGTTCATAACCACTGGATTCTGTAATAAATATTTTAAAGCGTCATATTGAGACTTATTTTAAAGTGTTATACTATGTGAAATGTTCACAGTCTGCAAATGTTTGGAATTGTCAGAAAGAGTAAAACACACACACACACTCCGCTGCCTCTGCAATGCTGTAGTGTCACTCTTTGCTAATGGAAAGCACACCAGGCAAATGAGATCACGACTTCCTGCAAATGAGGTGTGCAGTGGAGAACAGCAGTCTGCTTTAAAGAGCACTGCACAAACAAGAACAGCACACACACGACACACTATCAATACATACCTCTGCACGCATACACACATTGCTTATAGGAAGAAGGGGCTGTAGGGTCTTCAGTAAGAGTAAACAATGCTTTTAATTAAAGTTTCAGCATGAGTGGCCCCACTAGTCTTCCCTGACCACCACACCTTGTGCTTTTCATCTCTGTCTGTTTACTTCAGCCCTAATATGTATTTGTTTATTTATTTTCCTTTCTGATAAAAGACACAGCTCAGTGCTGCTGCTGAAATGTAGCACAACTGTGGCTTTTGACCAGATGAACCGACGAGAGAGTACACACACACACAGCTGCTGAAACCGCCTCTGTGATGAGGATTTGATTTTTTTTATCGAAATCACGAATCCTCAATTACGTCTTATCTTACAATCGCTGAGAACACTAGGATTACTAAGAACAAAAACAGACAGAGAGGAAAAAATAAGGGACTGATTTGGAGTTTTACTGTCTTGTGTAGTCGATTCACTATTTGTTGTGGCACTTTTAGTTCCTCAGAAAAGCAATGGTAGCGATGCCAGTTTAAAAATCATAAAGCTTTTCAGTATCAAAGATATTTTGGTGGGGAAGCACTGACAAATGTTGTATTATGTTAAATGAATTTGAACATTCGAAAATGAAAATGTAAGCATGGTGATGAATATGATAATGCATTTGGTCTTGGTGGAACAAATCTGCTACGCAGCTGCTGCTGAATTGCTGCTGCTGTTGGTTATCGCTGTAGTTGTAGATTATTGCTGCTGCTGCAAGCAACTACAGGAACTTGCTTCTGCTAATTCATATGACGATCTGATGCAGTGAGTATTTAAGACATATTGCTGCTGCAGAAATAGTATATAAAATAACCCATAGCAGACCTACACAGGTGGAGATGAGGAACGTGGAGGGTTACAGAAACTCTAAAAGCACGCTGCAGGAAGTGAATGCTAGCCATCCATATAAATGCAAGGCAGTAAGCTTGTGCCAAATCGTTTAACACTCTGAATATCATCTGTTATGAAATAACCACAAATATCAGAGCATGTCCAAACATCTCAGGGACCCCAAAATCACCTCAGAGGGTTAACAACCATCAGCCGGTGCTATCTAGAGTTTCATGACAACTAATGTAACAAAAGTATCGACATCTTTTCTTCCCTACTGTGATTGTGTTTACTTCTGAATGAAACTGAAAGAAAATGTAGACATTTGATTCAACACAGTGGTTGTTGATTAGATGGAGAAAGATCTAAGAGGTTTAAAGGGATAGTTCATCCCAAAATTAATGTTATTCTGTTATTAATTACTCACCAAAATAGTCCAGGTGATATCAGTGGTTCAACAATAATATTATTAAGCTACAGGAAGACTTTTGTGCACAAAAAAAAAGACTTCATTCTGCTAAAATGCATACGTTGTATTCCTTATAAACAAGGCGCAGCACATTCTGGTTCTACATACTCTCAAAACAGTTCAAATATGCATAAAAAGCAGTTGAAGTGTCTTAAAAGTTGAATATCTTAATTTGTGTTTCCCGAAAATAAACAAAGGTCTTACAGGATTGGAACTGGGAGAGAAACCAGCTATTTGGTTATTTTCAGTGCAGTGGGAAAAAAAAATCACCACACTTTATCTCACTTGCACTGAAAAAAAAATGTCTCTTGCATAACAAAGTTAGAACATTTGTAAACACAAAGAACAGAATGATCGCTGAATACAGAGAATATTTAACTGGCAATCAAACTGAAATCAAAGATGCAGATGCATCCGGTTGTTTGCCAGCGGTGAAGAATTTCTTAATTAATTTGAACACCTGCATGTGAAGCTTGTGAATGATTCTATCAAGCAAGTAATGATATTCTCCAACCAAAAGCACCTTTGTCAAAACGTTACATGAACACAATAACATAATTTTTTTCTGTGTGAGTAGTTCGTAGCTTATCGAGTTTAATCTTTAAGCTGCATCCTCAACACAGCGTCATAAAACACAACCTTCATTTTACTGGCAATGTGTCATCATTGCCTACATAATGACATGCACTCTCAGGAATATAAACACATAAAGGCTAATGACTCATTCTCTCACTGCACTGTTTACCTGTAATATTGTGGGCTCTAGTGATAGCTTAGGCATAACCCAAATTACTAAAGGTACAAATTATTACAGAATTTATCAGAAAACAACAGTATACAATGGTCTATTACCAAAGATGCAAAGTAAACAAAACATAATTTGCTCTAAACCCAGAATCGCTACCTGGCAACAGCATGACTGCCACATATTGTAGCATGTGCAAGAACAAGTTAGGCATTGGTTTATTTTATGCATGATAATGACTTCAAATATGACTGTAATAGACTGTAAATGTTAAAAAATGGGACTAGCAAATGTCATTTTATAGTTATAATGATAACAATGAACATATTTGCTCAGTTTTAATGTGTGCACAATAAAAAAAATGTCTGTCTGGAAGTTCATAATATTATTAGCTCAGCAGTCTGGAATTTTTCAAACCAGGTGCATATCAGTCATTTTTAATGCATTTTTAATATAAAATATCCTGTCAGCCGTTTTGTCACTGCGTGAAAGTCGTGCTAGCAGAAATGTGAAAACTGAACTGCATGTGTAACCAAGAACAAATACTTCATCTAAGAGTTTTCAAAGCAGCCGAACGAATTAATGGCAGATGGGAAGAGAGCATTTATTCGGCTGCTAGTTGTCAAAGAACATAACACAGATTCACACTAGCCTCACATTGAAGAGAAGCTGAAATGAACAGACATTAAAGGAACAGCTATACGGTTGGAGATAAATCTGAAGTAGGAGAGCGAGAGAAGCTAGATGAGTTGTCGAGTGGGTGGCTGTGGTCAATTACACGCTCAACGTACTAAAACAAAATGGCTCCATCTGAGCAATGTTACAGCAGACAGTGTTCGGGTAGGTTTAAGATCTTTAATGAATGACTTTTCTTGCACGGATATACAGTAAAGAGAAGAACCTTACAAGTTCACGTAAACACAGAAGATTTCTGGGACTGCACTGGCAGAGGAAGTGAAGTGTTTGTGGGTCAAAAGGCAGTTTGAGATTGAACTGTGTCTTTGTACTGTATGTTTGTGTCCTCTGGGTTAGTTGCATTAATGATGCCGTCTCAGAGAACATGAAATCCTTGATCCTTGGTTTTCAGGGCTGAGTTGCCATTAACTTTAAACAGCCTACACAGGGAAACAAATCCATGCTACATAAATTAATAAGTAAAAGTTACACCAGTGCTCACCAAATGTCTACCTGTTCCTATAACTGATCTATATATAATGACTGGATCTCTCATTTATGTTCTAAACCGCCGACAGGCAGTGAAGCCACCGGAAGTGTTCGATCTGCCATCTAACTATTTCCTACCGACAGAGGGCTCCAACGTCTCCGCTACAGGGATCGGTAGTTCCACTTCAAAAATGACCCGCTGTTCAGCCTACAAGTGTGACACGAAGTTCGCTGAAGAATGTGGCAAAACTGCACACAAGTTAAATTCAAGAATTTTTAGTAATTTATGTTTAAATTTGTATTTTTTGTACGAGGCAAGAGAGTAATGAATATAAAAAAATACAAATGAAGAGGTACAAATGCGCAAATCCCTTTGAAATTATCATGCATCCAATAGCGACACTATCAGACAGTTTAAGGTGGAGGCATCGTCTTTTAAAAAGATGTTCATAGAGCCATACAAATACTAATACAATAACACTCATCGATGTACCGTTACTTACGTTAACCCGTGTATCATATGAATGTACTAAATGTGTTTTTAACTGTTGGATAAACACTGTATTAAAACAAACCACAATATAATCAAAATTACTCTAATTATTTATATGCACAAGCAATTTGTATTTATTTGCAAAAGCATTCAATGTTCGTAATTTCTTTTTATTGTTAATTTCTAAATATAAGCTCTTTAAAGTTTATTTGAACTGTTTTGTGATGGTAAAACAATGTAAAAACGTGCTTGAAGTTGTGTACATAAAAACTTTATTTTGATTTGTGTAAATAACTTACGTGATGGAAACTTAATGCTAATCACAGATCGGGCTTTACGTTACTGATGATAGTCACATAACAATCGCATAGGATTTATCATGCAGCCTCACTAAAAACATCCTTCACTTGTCTGTGGGGTACGGCGCAGGTTAATTGAAAGACGTTCAGTACCTGTGGTGGAGCTGCTTTTCTACTTTCTTCATTTAAAGGGTGGAGAACAAACTAAATTAATGCATTACTGCCACCTGCTATTAAAGGAGAAGTTCACTTTCAAAAAAACTTTTGCTGATAATTTACTTACCACCATGTCATCCAATATGTCCATGTC
>JAUCMT010000024.1:4309510-4320639 GCA_032357475.1 Enteromius thamalakanensis | reverse complement strand
TGTGAACTAACCTTTTCTTCAGCCTGAGGTTTATTCGTGACACTTTTTGGTGTGCTTTTACATTTGTTATAAATAGAACTTCTTATATTAAAAACAATCACTCAAGCTCTGCCCATATTTACAAAGTAACGCAAAAGTAACGTAACACATTACTTCCCAAACGTAAGTAACGTCATTAGTTACTTTTTAGGGAGTGATGCAATATTGTAGTGCATCACTTTAAAAAGTAACTTTACCCAACACCGATGACGTTTCTAACACGCTTGCGTCAGAGGTTTCCGATAAATCCATCACCAGCAGGTCATTTGATTTGAGCTATCCAAAATAAACTTTTTAAAAACTGACAGATATATGTTTTAATGTTTTCATATTTAACCTTTATATTTAACACTTTTGTTTGTTTATTTTTTCAAATGTGCTCATGTTTTAGATAAAATTGTGGGTGGGACTAACAGAAACTGACGAATATTCAAATTGCATTAATTTGTTAAATTACCAACTTCTGATTGGGTGGGCACTTCTGAAACTGGCCCACCCGTATCAACGCCAGTGCTCCAAACTGTACAGCAAGCACGTGTGTCGCGTTCTCTGCGCGCTCTCTAGTGGGGAACATTTTCTTAATACTTGTTTTAACTTATATGTCAGTTACTAGTCCGCTAATAATTTAAAGTCACAGTTCAAATATTCTTAAACAGGACGAGAAGCATTTTTTCCCTCCCTCAGAAATCCACACGACAGGGATGTAGATGGTCCAGCCGCGTTCAGACTCACTGTTTTCCTGGAGCGTGATTGGTCCAGATTCACTAGCTTTTGTTCGCGTGCTGCACCTCTTGAGCTCGTGCTGTCATGCACACCTGCGGAACACTCGCGCGCGCAGCTAATATGCCAGTCTGCGTTTCACACTCGGGATAAAAGAGAACAACTTGACCCGTTAGTCTGGATATAAAGATAAGCTAATTCTCTCTCTCTCTCTCAAAAAAAGAAGCTTCCTCTGGATGTGATTTCAGACATTAGAAGGTCTGTCAAAGTGAAAGACATCATGAAGACGGATAAAGACGGTAAAGACATGAGGGGAGTGACTGTTAACCGCTTTGCTGAAGGTAAGAATATTTGTATGGAAACGGACAAGGTGAGAAATTGTACAGCATTTAAGAAAATATGCTAATGATAGTAGTTGTAAGTTAAGACTGTTAATGTTAAAATGCTACAAGTTTTGTTTTTGTGGTAAACCTGAAAGTCCAGCTGAATGTCGCGTAATTTTAATATAAAGTTAGCCCACTTCACTTCAAAAACAATTGTTTGTTTTCCAGTTCTAGTCTTAAACAGATGTCATTTTCACCAAAAAAACTTAACTAACATTACCATGGCAACCACAGTTTTGCCACGGCTACTTACATTACTTTAAAGCCATATTACTTTAAAGAAACTTGTCGTCAATTTATCAGTGTTATCAGTGATATTTCATAACACGTGTTGTTTAAAAGTCACAATGGTATTATATTATGGTTATGATGGTAATTTTTTAAGAGATAGACCTATGCCGTTTTCCAGAAATCCAAACTCTAGCCTTCATTATTACCACCTCAATCATATTATCTAGTCCTGTTATTCAAGACAAGCACAAGGCCAAAGACTGCAGAAGTGATAACTACTGCACAGCCTGGCTAACCATGATATATATAGTTCATTGATGAATTTTATAAAGTTATTTAAATCAGGTAAAATATCACCTAATATGATATCCATGCAGTTATTTGGACAATTACTGCAGTAGCACTTTCCAAAAAAAATAAAAAATCTTATCGTCTGCTAAATTTTTTGATAAACTTTTTTTAGTTCTTAATAATTCTGGATGTATTAACAATGGAAAATGTGTATGAGCAATGGTTTTGTATCAGTATAATTACCTTTTTCTTCATGATTAAGCTGTATTTTCTGTTCCCTATCAAGACTGACACAACAAAGAAAGGATGAGTGTCCCAATAGTTCGCTATACAATAGAGCTGCACATAAGCTGCCTGGGCTCATGCTCTTAGGGTAATGAGGGAAGGAAGGACTGCTGGATAAAGATTCATCTTTTTATTCTGCTGTCTTTCAGCTGTTAGTCTCACAAAGTCAAAAGCTATCAGGCTGTCTGATCAAAGAGCATAGCCTGTTTATTAATAATCTATCCAAAACATTTAGAAAGCCTCAGTTTTAAAGCATCGTTGCACACCCATAAGAATCAGCATCCACCACAGCAGTGGTGCTATTTCTCTCATTTGGCTGACAATAATGGGAAAGTTCCCTGAGTCGTCATATAGACATAACATGCTTTCTCCCTCATATTCTCTTGGCCTTGGAGCTCATGGAGTACTGCAAGTGTGAGGTAACTTAGAATTTTGTGTTATTGTATCATCTTAGTTTGTGAATTAAATTGATTTTGTAATATACTATTGCTCATTTTCATATCTTTCATATTTGTTCTAGCATGTCATGGTATTAATTTTTTAATTCATTATTTTTTAAAATTCCAAATCTCAATGTAAATGCACGTACATGCTCTCTCACAAGCACGTGCACTTACACAGACACACATACTCTCCCTGATACGTTACTTACATTAGGTGAGGGTCCAGGGGAAGGAAGCTCCACCCTTTGTTGTTCACTCAGTTTGACTGTTGGCTCTTCCTGGAGATACATTACAACTCTGTGTTCTTGTGTGTGTGTGAAGCAAACCCCAAAAAATGGTATTTGCATGTTTTGACCATAATGCTTGTAGCAAAGAATTTGAGCAAATTAGTAGTCTTTGAAAAAAGTTATTGAATCTGCCTATAAAAATACCTATAAATAAACACCATGTTAATGCATATGCAAGGGATAGTAATACTTCAGTTGGCTGGCTTCCAGTGTGAATGCAAAGTGAACTGAGAACTAAGAACTGAGAATTAAAAAAGTGAACTTGTTACTTAGTTCATTTTATAAGTCAGCATGAAATGAAAACTCTATATATATATATAGATATACTCTATTCTATATATATATATATATATATATAACTCTATATAACTCTATAAATATTAATATATTTATTTATTTATTTATTTGTGATATACAGTATATTTTATTGTGTAAAAATATTTTTACCAGAATATGCTCATAATAGGGAGAAAAAGATCCCTGGTACTTCTCTTTCAAAAACATCAGTGAAAGGACTCAACAAGGACATAACAATAAAGTTTTTTTTTTACCACAGTGATTCTGCTGTACAGGTTTATACACACACACACACACACACACACCTGAAAAATAGCTAAAAACTCGTCTGGCTGCATAATATTAAGATAAATATAAAAATAAACATTATTTGTAACAGAAATGTAGAATACATCATAGAAAACCAAACATACATGTGTGCAAGCCATAAACTAGATGTTGTAGATTATTATATATATATATATATATTTAATTTTTTTTTAAATTTGTGGCAGTTTTGAATCTCTTGAGTTGTTACAGTATTGAACCGTGTTGCAGGGGAAAATTACCCTCTGTATAATTTTGGATCACTATATAGTTGACTACATATTTCTTGTTTGTGTTTGTGATGTGAATAGATGGTAGACTATGTGATGTTTTGGGGTTGTACCTCTTGGCTTAAACTGTTACAGTCAGCAGTCATTACCCATAAGTCTCCAAACCCATTATTTGTCTAGAAAGACAACAAAACATTTCCTGTGAAGCTTATGATCTGACTATCACAGTCAAACACAGATAGGAAGTGAGGTCTAGGGCACACAAGTGACAGCACAAAGTATTCATTTAATGTGTGTGTGTGTGCTTAGGAGACTGCTCCAAAGAGTTATTGTGTAAGGTAGTTGTTTAGACCTCTGAAAGCCACGCAGGGCACTAGGGGGCAGTGTGTCTCCCAGAACCCTCTTTGCTTTGCTGTATCTCTTTCTGTTGGCCAATGCACATTGCGTCCCTAATCTAGCCCAAATATTTCGCTGTGCGGTATGTGTGTTTGTCTGGCACCTCCGGACAACTCTTCTGAACTCAAGGACAATAGCAAGGTCAGAGATTGACCTCACTCTGTGTACCCACAGCATCCTGTGCCCACATCAGGATTTAACCCTTCACGCCCCATATGTCTTTTAAATTAAGATGAATACGAGGTAGGATATTTCAGTAGTGTTGTTATGTTGAATGCTTTTACGCGTAGGTGGCCGAATCAAACGCTTAGCATGTCATATTGTGGGAGGTTCTCCGTTTGACCATAACAGAATAGTTTAAAGAGCAGCACATCACAATACAGTGTAGGGTTTACACAAGAGCTGTGTGAACGTTACAGCCCCCCCCCCACACACACACCTCTACAAACTCTTTTACACACTGCCAGCAGGTGTGTTTTGTGGAAAGAGCCTTTGATGGCAACAAAATGGAGGGAGGAGAGAGGGTTTCTACACTTTTTATAAGACTTATTGTGAGGGCCGAAATAAAAAACAGATCCCCCCATACCCCCCACTCCACTCGACAGAGAAATAAAACAAACAGCCTTGGAATGATGAGTCATTACAGTGCTTGCTGGAAATTTCTCAAACACTTTTTTTTTTACCTACTTCTTCTTTTTCACTCCTGTCTTCTTCTTTGTCACCATCGTCATCTTTTTTCATCTAGTAATACTGCCTAGTCATCATGTTCTGCTGTTGCCGCTAGTATTCTGTATCTGCTTTAACGTCTTCTTTCTAGACATTGTGGCCTACTTCTTTTGTTCAATTTTTTGCTTTGTCACCATCCTGTTTATTTTTGCCTTTTTTTGCTTTTGATTTTTCTTCATCATCCCCTTCAATTTGTTTTTCCTTTTTTGATATTTATTCATCTTCTGTGAGGATATTTTTGTAAATAATTTTAGCGTTTAAGGCATAATACATTAAAAAATAACTAATTCAGTCAACATTTGCTCACCATCAAGTTCCAAAACTGTCTTCTGTGGATTTACTTCCATTGTGCGGACATAAAAACATTCTTTAAAAACGTTTCTAAGAATATCTTCTTTTATGTTTCACAGAAGAAAGAAAGTCAAACCTGTTTGATTAGTAAATGATTATACATTTGGGATTTATAAATTTATGTGTACTAAACTTGCAATCTTTATAACTTAAAATTTAAATTTTTACAGTCTTACATTGGCTTATTTTAATAGAATATTTGCCGTTCAAATAGTACTGCAATATCATTGTGCTATTGGCATGTTGACTACTTTTATACATCTGTTTTGATTGGTCTTTTCTCTCTTGCTTTTATTAGCCGCCTTTTCACTGTAATGAAGGTGCTACACAGCTGACTTAAAAAGACATGATGCTTGCAACGTGTTTCAGCTAATGTACCCAATTTCAGCAGCCATCTTTGCCGTCAAGCTCTCTGAAACGTTGTTTCAACATGTCTTCACCAAAAATAACAGCATCAAATAATCCAGAAGCACCACACCAAAAATAATAGCATCAAACAACCCAAAAGCTCCACACCTCACAACAGGGTGTGTATTTCTATCCTGCCTTGATTTTCTAGATGAAAGAATTATTCCTTATTGTGATAGAAACAAAGGACATTACAGTGACATCAGTATGCAAACTTACAGGCACACCACATGTCGCACATTGCAAAGCATTTTCTTGACTACTCTACCACACAGACTCGCTTCTCTCTCAATCTAAAATATTGCTGTATGCCAGGCAGTTTGTCGTGATGATTTATGCCCGCAAGCATCAAGTACACAAAGTACGGAGAAACGCAGGAAATGTAGGCTTTAGGACCCAGAGTCACAGCTCAGAGGAGGCAGGGCATGGCTGACTCACTAAATATGTCTGAGGAATGAGAGAGAGAGAAAGAAAGACAGATACAGAGAGAGAGAGAGAGAGAGAGAGGGAGAGGTAGAAGTGTAGAGAGGAGGGGAGAGAGAGGAGACCGGAGCAGAGGTGATCTTGCCCTCATTAGTGTCAGGACTACAGGATGATTATGGGTTGAGAAGGGAATGATGGAAGCAAACAAAGTTCTTCATTTTGTGCCATCCGGTAAGATCCACATGCACTCTCACACATACACACACGCACGCACGCACACATATGCACATGCTCCTGCGCTGTCACGACTGAGCATCTGAGGGTTCCCTCAAATTTGAGACTGTGTGCTAAACATGTGCAGCGGAGAGGGTGCATGCGTGTTTGTGTGTTGTTGTAAGTTTTCTCTCTGTTGAATCCTGCAGGTCTGTGGATTGTTTTTCTCACACGCTGCCACTGCCTCTGCCGCCGCCGCCGCTGCTGGTGTTTTTTGGGGTGCGTTATGCTGGAATGCAGACGGGCTTTTTCGGGGCTGGTTTTCTGGAATGCGTTGTAAATGCTTTTACGCTGTTAATCTTAGTCGAGTAAACAAGAAAAAAGAAAAAAAATGACATCACACACTTTCGGATACCCGTACACACATTGCAAAAGCACACGCATGCAAATACAACGAGGAAGAGGGAGACGTGAGAAAAGAGATTGATGCAAAACACTGATCAAAATCAAGTACCTGTAGGGTAGCTCTTGAAACAAAACCTATGTGCCTGATCAGGCGGCACTCGAGTGTGCGTACACGTGAAAACGAGCGGATGTGTGTAGTTAGTAGTCTTCGGGGAGAGTGAGTCTTATTTGTAAGCAATGTTGCTGTTCAATTCGCCTCATTGTGAGAAGTCAGTCTAATACCGCATGCAACACACATGCGCCATCGTACAGCACAAGTGCACCTACATCGCTCTCTTTCTGTCCTTTCCCTTCGCTCAGTGTAAACACAGTAGGTAATAGAAGTGGGAAGACACTAAATCTTGTGCCAGTCATCCCGCCGATACGCACACACACATACGTAATGAGACTGTGATTTGCATCCTTCGCCTGAGGGATGAACTTCAAATCAGTGGATGTCTCAATTTTCTCTCCTCGCATGATTACGTGTATGTTTCTCCATGTGTGTGTAACACCCAGCATCAAGTACGCATTTGATCAGACTGTTGTAATTGACACTTACTTTGTGCCCGTCTCGGCTGGTGGATAATCATTGTGGCACTCTGTCAATACCATAATTTCCACAGTATCTCAATGTCATTGGAGCAGGTCACGGGCCATCTGCGAACTTTCACATAGGTGAGCAATTGCTGCAACAGGATTGAAGTTGCTCGAACAGATTGATATAAAAATAAAATTAACACTGAGGCTAATGTAATAAGCAATGTCCTCTGTCTTTTTATGACTGTCTTTTTTTCTAACGAGCATCGTGATTGCTCACCCGCCTCTCGTTACACACACATGAAAGGTGGACATTTTGTCCCCAGATTCTTTTATTTACGATTTCCTATCGTGTTTGCTTATTGTGCATCCTATTCGCGCTGCAGATGGTGGCATATGAATAGATGTCATTTTCTGGAGGGCCGATTGACTTTATGATGCTCTGCGTCCTTTTATTTATCTGTGTATGTGTGTGTACAGTCATCTGCCGGGTCCCAGAGAGATTGGTAATGCAGTTAGGCATCTAAATTTTCTATTCCCCATTTGTCTTCCACCCACTGTACATTACAGTCTGAAAGGGAAATTGGAATCACACATTCCTCTGTTTATCTCCTCTGTTTACGGTATGCTGTAAAACGGCCATATGGGCATCCTCGCTCATACAAAGAGCGGCGTCTGTGGCCGCGAAAGGAGCAGCCTTCGCAGACGTTCACATGATGGAGAGCTTGACCCTCTTCTGATTTACAGGCACGGCCGTAATGTGGATATTTTTAGAGGTCCAAATATGTGCGCGATTTGCCAAGTGCTGTGTGTTGTTTGCTTGAGCCTAATTAATTGGGCATCTCTTCCGCTAAAGTCTGATCCCAGATAGACATGCCTCTGCTTCTCTGTAATGGATTAAATATAGCTTGCAGGAAAAAGTTACAAACACTCCATCCTCACTTTCTGTTAGCGAATGTCAGGAACCCCCTCTCGCATCCACACGCACACACAAACACCCATGCTCAGGCAAACAGACGCGCCCCCCCGCCCACCCCTGGAATAAACCTTAGATTGCTTCAAGATGTCGGAGGATGCCAGTGTTGATGAATTCCGACCTTTGATTGCGATGCTGCCCGTGCGCCAGAGGAGAAACCTCACACACATGCCACTTTCCTGATACGCATACGGTAGACAAACACACATATGCACAGCCAGGCGCTATGACAAACCATCTTTGGCATAAACTAGATACCATCATGGCCTTCAAATGTCAAACAGTCTTTCTGTTTTCGTTCAGCATTCACATTCCTCTTATGATACAGCTGTATCCTTTTTCTGTTCTTTCTTGCTTGTGTTTTGTCTCCGGTTTGGTCTTCTTCTCTTGTGGCAGCGGTACTGTAGATCGTAAGAGGGAATGGTGGCCTGGCTTTAATAGAGGAAGAAGGGAATGTGCAAGCAATTAGCAGGAATCCCCCAGCAGAGCGCTCACGAAACCAGAGCAGCCGAGATATGAAGGAAAGGAAAATCTCTATTCCCTTGATGTACAGGACAATAGTGTCCATGCAAACACATTTAAGCTGCGCATTCCCTTGGTGCCGTTTGATTAAAGCCGGCTGTCATGTTGAAGCACGTTAGTGCTACGGTCACTGGATCTTGACGTCCACCTTTCCCTCTGTATCTCTGTCTCTATTTCTCTTCCCAACGCCCAAGATAATGTTTTACAGGAATAAACGGGCTTAAGAGAGCCAGATTTGCTGCCATCTTCATTATATTACCTAGGTTTTTCTGTTACTGTTTGGTGCGCTCTGCTTTACACACATGCCGCTCTGCGTATTTTCTCCTACCGCTTGTAGAGTGAGATGAAGAGAGTCAGAGAGGGAGCAGCATGCTCACGTATGTCAATATAACACTGTGTGATGTGTAGAGTATGCATAGATCACTATCAGGGTCACCTGGTGATTGCTCCCTTCACACCGAGAGAATGAGGTGAGACGGACGCTTCAGCCTAGATGGATGCCGCAGAAACATCTCTGCCGTATGAAATTCATCTGAGAGCAAATGGCTGCGGCTTTAGGATTTCCCTGTAAATTGCCATGAACAGATATTTTAACTGAACATGTAAAGAACATTATAACTGCGTTACACCTTATAGTGTGGCAGGGGTTTAATAAATCTATTATCAGTAGGACATCTTCTCTATTACAATCAGAAGATCCTCAGATGACATGCCAACAGACTGCCCACAGTCTGTTCACTGATGCATATTGCACACAAAAAAAAAAAAGCAAGAGCCTGCTGAAATCACCAGTTTTGATCTGACTGGCTATGCATGTTCTTTGAACATTCGAATAAAGATATCCAGTGCTTTTCATGCTAAATTGTTTTAAAAATGACTTCAAGTTGAGTAAATAAGCTTACTGTTGATGTATGGCTTGTTGAGAGAGGACAATAATTGGCTCATATACAACACTTTGAAAATCTTGAATCTGAAGGTGCAAAAAATAAAACAACAATTTACTGAATATCTTCATGGAACTTAAATATAATGAATATCCTAATGATTCTTGGCATAAAAGAGAAATTTATAATTTTCACCCAAATGATGTATTGCTGGCCATGGCTACAAATATTTCTGTGCGATTTAAGACTGGTTTTGTGGTCCAGGCTCACAAACGAAATTTTTCAGAATAAAAGTTTGTCTAAATGTAAAAACGAAACAAAACTATTTCATTTCTAGTGACTCAGTTCTTGACCAGAATAAGCTCCAGACCAGACTTCATGCAGAGAGTCAAAAGCATCATCCAGCAGAGGAGAATTAATGTGTGCTTGAAGAAACTAATTCAGCTCGGTCTTTCTAAAATCTTTTTAATATGTGTTTATATGTTGAAGATCCATAACATGCTCATTTGCATGCAGAAACAGTAATCTTTCATCATTTAATAATTATAGCATTGAGTTTTTCCCTCTATTACTCCCACAACAGCATGCATATTAACATTTCTCTGCCGATTTCCACAGTTTATTTGTGGAGAGAATGCATCGTCAACTGTTTGGCTTTTTCTCTCCAGGAATATTCTGTCGAGCAGCCTCATACACACACAGACACAACTCGATGTCTCTCTCCTTCTCCTCGCCTCATCACACTCTTCCTTTATTCCCAAAGAAGCAGCATGTGTGTATGTATGTGTGTCATTATTGGTCTTCAGAAGGAATTCCCTCTCTAAGCAGTCGGAGACTCGAGTGCCAAAAAGCCTGCAGGCATATTAAGTCTCTCTCTTTCCGGCTCGCTCTCTCGTAGATCAGGGCTGTAAGTGACATTAAAAAGTGGCAGAGAGCACCTTTAATCTGTCTTTCTTTCTGTCTGTCTGTTTAGTAGAGGCGTATCCACGCTAAAGGACCATCACTACACACCGCCAGACAACCAAAATACCATCACAGCCTACAAGAGGCAGCTTTCTTTCTCTTATACCTTATCTTTCACATAGCAAAAGTCATATCTGTGTCAGAGCATAGCCCTTCTCGTAAAGGTACCGCGGGATTAAAACCTAAGGTCTGTGAAATAACAGAGTCTAAATTCCTAAACAGCATTTCTAAACCCAAAGTACATGCTTTTTGCATTTATACCTTCTTTTATGATATTACAGCTGTAATAGCTTATGTAAAAGATGGATTCACATGTTTGATGTGCTTTTCTATTGCAGGCCATGTGCCCTGTTTCTTACCTCCATTTTTTTAATGCACATTGTCCATTTGTCAGGGCAGGGATTAATGTTTTTTGGTCTGCCAGAGTGTGGTGCCATATGGCTGGATGTAACTGCCTTGCAAACTCAATTTACTAGATTTATTAATTTTTTTGACATTATGCAAAACTGCCGAAATGCACCGTGAGATTTCCAAGACAAATTAATTAATCTCTTGATAAAAAAGTTCAAGGGATTGTTTTCCCAAAAAAGATTTCTAATTATTTATGCACTTTCATAACATTTCAAACCTCAGATTTTTTTCCTCAGTGAAATATGGAAAATGTCAGTGGTGGGCAGTAACGAAGTAGTTGTACTACATTTTTCAAGTATCTGTACTTTACTGGAGTAGTTTTATTTTTAGCAACTTTTACTTTTACTTCACTACATTCCT